>CABHPH010156398.1:0-34724 GCA_902168325.1 Peromyscus nudipes
ACATTGGAGTGACAGCAGTTTCAGAGCCAGCGGGGTTTCTGACCAAACTCAACCTGGTCCTCTCGGGTGACATACAAGTCAGACCGCGTTTCCGTACCATCAGGGCCGTCAAAGGCTCCTCAAGACTTCAAACTCCCTTTGCCTTGTTTTTGTTCCACGAGGTTCTGGACTAATAAACTACTTTTCACTGAGTTTTCTCTCGTAGTAGCTTTGTGTACATGTTAAACCGACAATAATTCATATGATTTTCTACATTTCACACAAAATGGGGTGTTTGGCTGGATTCAAATTCACTTTTGTCTTAGTTTGGGTTTCTATTGCTGTGAAGAGACACCATGACAACAGCAACAAATGTTCATTTGTATGAAAACCAATGGTGCCCAAAGTTCCTTCTTCAACCAAATGTATGTTGACATGACAGTTAGAACAGATGATGCAAATGTATCCATGCAGAATATTCTGAGTATCCAGTTTTATGGTTTGGACTATATTATCAAGCAGTATTTCCAAGCAATAGCAGACATTATTGTTTCTCAAAGGTTTCTCAAGTTTCTCAAAAACTTGGCTAGTGTTTCCAGCAGTTGCTGTGGAGTGGGTAAGATGCTGATGTACCCTCAGGTTCTGAGTTTGAGTACAGTGGCAGAAGCCTTTCTGTGGTCCGCCCAGGCATGCCTGGAATAGACAGCTTCACCTTTGCCAATATGAGATATCACCAATTCAAGGATAGCTACAGCTTCCCCAGTTTGGTAATAGTAAGGACGATTATTTCCAAAATGAAAAACAAAGGCATTCAAACTCGTGTTAATACTATGCAGACTGCAGAACTGGCTCTAGGTTTGGTGTTGGGTAGGGAGGGGTCCTTACTTCTGACTACCTCTCCTATTGCCTTTATTTTTCCATTTCCTTGGTCACTCTTTGCCTTTTAATTAAAAAAGAAAGAAAGAGAGAAAGAAAGAAAGAAAGAAAGAAAGAAAGAAAGAAAGAAAGAGAGAGAGAAAGAAAGGAAGGAAGGGAGGAAGGAAGGAAGGAAGGAAGGAAGGAAGGAAGGAAGGAAGAAAGAAAGACAGCCTTCATTGTAATGTGCTTTAACAGGATATTTGCTAAGTCAGTGCACTGCCATTTATGATGACCCTCGAGATTGGGGGTAGAAGTGGGAGGACCATACCCCCTCATCTTAATAATTACCCTCTTTTTAGTAATTGGTTAGAACTGCTTGATGCTGCCTGTTTACCAAATAGTTTTCTATCAATGTTCATTTTTTTCTTTTCTTATTTATTTATACTTTAAAAAATTGAGACAAGATCTCATTATGTAGCCCTGGCTGGCCTGAACTCACTCTGTAGACCAGACTGGCCTCAAACTCACGGAGATCCACCTGCCTCTGCCTCCTGAGCACTGGGATTAAAGGCGGGTGCCTTGCTGCCTGGTCTTTTCTTTCATTCTTTCTTCTATTCTTTTATATCTATTTTTGTAGTTTCTGACGGCAACCTCGACCACTCAGGATGAGGACAGCACTGTGGGATGTCTGCTGCGTCACGGTTGACTCCATCACAGCTGGAGGACGTACATTACAGCACGGTGCCCAAGGGAACCTGCTTCTTGGTGCGGTTGTCTACGGTGAAGCTGGTGGGTCTGACGCCAGCAAGGAGTAGCCTCTGCTTATGGGGTAAGGACAGCCCTACCCCTTCAGTGACCTTGTTCTCTGCCCTTTGTATTGCTACGAATACAAGCCCCATGCTAAATTTTTCACAGTATTTCACATTATTTTTAAATAATCCGTAAACATAAAGCATTGTTATCATTCTTTCAAAAAAAATTGAGGCCTGAAGAGATAAATCCAGTTCCTCAGAATGTATTTTGAGAGAACAATGTAAAATTCAGACTCATGTTTTACTCACTAGAAAATGCTGGCATTCACCACATCTCACTCCTGTTCACACCACCTTCGGTATCTGACCCTCACTTACCTCCATCTCCCTATCCCCCATGACTCTAAGTCTCTATCTTCAGAGCTTCCACCTGCAGGTGAGGAGGTGCAAGAAGGAAAGGAACCGGTTCCTCCGTTCCCCATCTACGCACCTGTCTCGCCTCCCCACATACAAACTCATTTAAGTCTTCGTCGTCACTGAGAAAGAACATCTCCACGTTCGAATCTGCCACCGTGAAGACTTTGTCTATAAAGCTAAACTCAGAAGTTATCACCCAAACTGATCAAGTTGTCCCAAGCCTGTGTTTATCATGTTTGAACTTGAATATAAATCGCTCCATTCTGCTCTCAGCTTCCCCTCTCACAGCATGCTGAGGGGTCTTCATGAAGTGCACTGGATTATAATGGCGAAAAATTAGAAGCAATCTGTGCCAAAGATGGGTCTCAGTGAAGTAAGTGATGGGACACCCATGCGTTATAACAGCATGTGGTCACAAAAGGAGATTTTACAAGGAATATGCAATGATTTGAAGAAGTGATCATGAAATATTAAGCAAATAAAGAATATTTCAAGGACTTTCAATATATGCACCAGTCCCCTATGCCTATTTAAATTTTAATTAATTATAATTCAATAAAATTAAAAATTTAGTTCTTCAGCCACACAAGACACGTTTCAAGTTCTCCACAGTTCTCATCCTGGACAGTGCAGATTGAGAATATCTATCAAATGCAAAGTGAGAGACAAAAGTAGAGGTTTCCATTTATCTCAACGTATGTATGCACAGAGAAAGATGTTAGCAGAGAATACACCACTGAAGGATTATGCTAGTGTTTAGTTGGTAGGATTAGATAAGAGTGAGGCAGATATTTCCTGTAAAGACCTACACAGTAAATATTTTAAATGTTATGAGTATTATGCACAGTATTACAGCCATTGGATTCTGCTGTTCTAACAGAGAAGCAGTGTGTAAGCTAATAGACATGGCAGTTCTAATAAAACTTTATAAGAACAGGTGGGACATAGTATTCATCTATAATCCCAGCACTTCAAAAGCAGAGGGAGGGGCAGAGAGAAGGCTCAACAGGTAAAGGCCTTTGCTTGCCAAGCCTGAAACCTAAGTATGATCCTGGAGACACACATCATAGAAAGAGAGAACTAACTTCTGCAAGCTGTCTTCTGACTCCCACATGTGTGTCATGGCACATGTGTGCATGTGTGTACACACACACAAAGAAATAAAAGGAAAACAATTGTTTTCACAGAAGCAGAAGTAGGAATTTCTTGAAGCCAGTTTGGACCACATAGTGAGGCCCTGTCTCAAAAGACAAACAAAACCAAGAACAGACAAACAGCCTCCAATTAGGTGCCTTCTTAAATTTGATCATAATTTGTTCACTCCTGACTTAAGTGAGGAAAAGTGAGAGCCTTTTGTGGTTTCCTGTGCACTTATTCAAAACTGAATTTTAAAAAATAACCTGTGTATTTTTTGTTCTAAAATGCAACTTCTAGACAAATGCCATGTGTATATATGTATACTGAAGTGTCATGGGCCCCATACCACCTGCACTTTCTTTCCTAAAGTTTCAGTTACTCAGTCTTCTACAATCTAACATACAAAATGGAAAATTCTAGAAATCATAAAGTCATAATTTAAAAGTAATATTTATTATAGTAATTATGATATTCTATTTTATTATTGTTGTTAATTTCTTAATGTGACTAATTTATAAGTTAAGCTCTTCTGTGGGTGTGTCTATATAGGGAAGAACACTGTGCATGGGGATTTGGAACAAACCTTGGGTTTTGGTATGGAGAGTGGGTCAGGAACTGTATCCCAGTGGCTGAAGGAAGGCAGAGACCACACTTGTGTGTGCATCTCCAGGCTCAAAAGCACGGTGCAAGCAGATGTACCTCTTTGCCAAGCAATGCTGGGCTATTTAGTCTCTCACACACCCACTGTCCCACCCTATGCACTCAGGACTTGCCCTGCTTCTTGCCCTCTCTGCTCCTCTCCACACAAAGTGCACCCACATTATCACGCTACTGGAGCACTTTTTCTTAATGTATCAGTTACTTTATCTTGGGAGAGCAGTCCCTGGGTGTTTGTTTCTGGGTTGCTGAATGGAAAGGTATACTTGACAAACAGTTCCTAGAAGAAGGCAGCTTCTGGGTCCTTAGATCCACCAGTTCCGCGCATACGACCCGTGATAATCCTGGGCAATGGACACGTTGCAGGCCTGAGTAAACCGGGTCTCTATGGAGCCCTGGCAGGCACACCTGGTGGGTGCTCTGAGCCCTGGTGCTCCCGGAGTCCTGGGAGAAGAGTTCCAGGGACAGAGCTCTAATCACAGCCTCTCCCAGGATATGTACTCCACATACTGAGCTTTGGAGCTTGGCTTTGATAAATGGGATTCTGCCCCGTTGCTGCTGCAGCCTACAGGTGAGGAAAAAGCAAAGTTAGTTTCCACAAATGGGCTATAGCCATGTTCCTTTGGTTTTAAATGTTAAAGTATTGTCTTTTGAAATCTTGAGCCAGTGTTTAAAAACCAAAAGAGTTCATACCCAAAATTAGGGAAAAAAATAATAACCACACAAGCAGTCTCCGGCTTCTCAAAAAACTTAGAAGTTTTGTCAAGATTCATCTCAGAGTCCCTTAAGACAACAGTTAGATGGTGCCGAGGAGGAAGGATGTCTGTGCCCAGACCTCACTCCTGCTTCCCTGGCCCTCTTGGTCATGCATGCTGATCCTCACAGCAATGAAGATGCAGGACCCTGAGACCAATGGCTGACTGGGTCCTTGCTGGTCCGCACAGTCTATTGGCTTTCCATTACATTTTCAGTAGTTAGGACTAAAATTAAAGTTAAAAGCCTTTTCCTAAAGTTAAACCTAAAGTTCTTTCCCTAAAGTTTTTCTCAAGTTTATGATTGGCTCAGCCATGAATTTTCTGCTATGTTAAGAGACAGAGTGACCAGCTGGTTTTCTCATAAACAAAGGAAGTTGTGGAAGCCACATCCCAGCCAGCAGGTATTCCTCCCAACAAGCATCATGGAGGAATCGCCAGGGATGCTCTCCGAATATCTTTGTTTCTTTCCCAGATCAGGGCGGAGGTTGACTGTCATGGTCACTAAAGTGACCATGGAGAGGGTTCGAGCAGAAGTGACGGGAGTGACTTTGGACCTTAGTGTGGGGTCTGTTGATTAACTCTGGGCTCTCACGGTTTCCCAAAGTGGAGCCTGGAAAGTACAAGGTGGTGTCTCACTGTCGTGACTTTAAGTGGTTTATTATATTAGTCAGGGCTCTCTGGAGGAACAGAATGGGTGTAATGAGTATATATTATAAAGACTTTTTAGGCTGGCTTCCATGAGGCTTCCATGGCTTCCACAGACAGAATAACCCAGCAGCAGCCGTCTGCATGCTGAAAAGACTGAGAACCCAATAGCTTGTCCGTCTGGCAGCGAAGGCCTGGGTATTCCTGGAGAGCCCCTGCTGTTCAGTCCACATTAAAGGCCAAAGAAGCTGGGTTCTCTCGGCAGGAAAGGACAGATGCACTAACCAGTGAGAGGTGAAGCCCGCCGCCGCAAGCAGCACTGCCTTCCCCAGACTCTATGTTTGGGCCTCCACAGGAAGCTGCTGCTTACGCAGGGAGAGGGTCTCCCTCCCTCAGCTAATTGCTCCTGGAAATGCCCTCACATGCACACCCCAGAGGTGTATTTCATGGTTATCCTACAGCCAATAATTTTTTTAATTGTTTTTTGGGCACAGCATCTCACTATGTAGCTCTGGTTGTCCTGGAACTTAATATGTAGACCAGGCTGGCCTGGAACTCACAAAGATCACCTGCCTCTCTCTCCTGAATGCTGGTATTAAAGGCATGTGCTACCACACCTAGCTTAGCATCAATAAATTTAATAGTCAAGATTAACCTCTACAACTCTTGTATAATATTAGAGGGACCAGCCTTAATATTATATATCCCAGGGGCTCAGGAGAGAGAACTGCTAATGGTGAGGACTATTTTCGGGAAATAGAATCTCAGCACACCGAGCTCTATAATCCACTTGCTTTAATTCCTCTGGCATAACATCCTATATACACAGTTTCAGTTCTGTTTCCCTGTCTAGCTCCTTTCTTGCCTGATTTCTCTCTATACTTATCTATTGTTCCCTCTAAGTTCTATCTTAATTCTCTCGTCTTAACTCTGCCTCATCTAGGTCCTTTTCAGCTTGTTCTTACCCAGCTAGTACTTCCCTATGGTGATTTTTTCTTTTGTACCAAAATGTTAATTGTATGTTAATAAATAAAGTTGCCTGGGGGTCAGAGCTATTGGCAAGCCATAGGAAAGCAGGGCAGTGGTGGTGTACGCTTGTGATCACAGCACTTGGTAGACAGAGCTAGATAAGTCTCTGTATGTTCAGGGATACAGCCAGCATTGGATACACATGCCTTTAATCTCAATACCAACCATAGAACACCTGGAGGTCTATACAAACAGGCCGTGATGAGGCAGTCCTGTGGTTGGGTTTACAACCAATGAGAAGGCAGAACAGAGACTATATAAAGACTTTAACACAGGAAGTAGCGGCTCCTTCGGAGAGGTAGGACCACTGCAGGAGGAAGGGTAAGGTTTTAGCTCTTAGCTCTGACCTCTTGGTTTTCTTCTTTGCATTGGTTCTGTGTTTCTTATTTATAAGACAGTTGGATACATCTACAAATGGCGCCAGAATGTGGGGCAGGAATTTCCACTTAAAACCTGAGAAAGCGTAAAAAGAAGATTCTAAAACGGAGCTAAAACAGCTTCCTAGTTGTCTTTCTCAAGTTAGCGGCAGCCTGCGGGTATGAGCTACTTGTGGGTTCCTGGCGTGTGCGCTCAACCTGCAGTATGGCGGGAATGAGGTGTCTGCAAGTGGCACATTAAACTGCGTGGTGGATTTAGCCTTTGCTAGTACAAAACAAAAAAAGAGGTTTCTGGGCTAAACGCTGCTTGGATAAAAGTATAGACCTATGATAGCTCCCAGAGCTAGCGGTAAATGTACCACTGCCATGTTGGGAAGCTGAGGTGGGCGGAGCCAGCAGCCACAGCACCGTTCAGATGGAACAAGACTTTAAATGCTTTAAAATGTGTGTAAAAAATGTACGAAGGCTTCAAAGAGAGAGAAAAAGGAATATATACAGTTATATAAAGAAATAGTTTTGAAAAATGAAGTCTTTGCCGGGCGGTGGTGGCACACGCCTTTAATCCCAGCACTCGGGAGACAGAGCCAGGCGGATCTCTGTGAGTTCAAGGCCAGCCTGGACTACCAAGTGAGTTCCAGGAAAGGCGCAAATCTACACAGAGAAACCCTGTCTCGAAAAACCAAAAAAAAAAAAAATGAAGTCTTTAAAGAGACAGTAAAGGTAGTATAAAATATAAGCCACGTAAAGATGGATATCACACAGAGAATCTGGATTGTGTTGTCTTTGGGATTCTTAACTGCAGAGAGATATTTGATTGTAAAGGAAGCTGAGTTAAACCAATATGTATATTTTAAAGATACCTTGACTTCAAAATTTGGATGTAAAAATATGTTGCTTTGGAAAGGAAGCTCTGATTTTGTTTCCACAGAAAGCCAGAGGCTATGGATTTGTTCCAGATTAAGATACATCAGGTTTGACCAGCCAAGACCACCTGAAAGGTCTCCGATGACACCATGGCTCAGATGATCCAACATCCAGAACCGTTTGAAGGCAACTGGCTCAGACGATACACCCTCACGGACTACTCCATGATCCTAAAATTTTCTTTGTGTCCCCATAAGATACAGCGCCCCCCTCCATCAGGGAGTAGTAAGAGAAGCTACGCCCAAATTCCCAAATTATATGTAATTTACTTTGTTAAGGTTAAAACCTTCCTTTTTGAAAAAAAAAAGGGGGAAGTGCTGTGGGATGTTCTGTATGGCAAATGTGTTGCTAATAAAACACTGATTGGCCAGTGGCTAGGCAGGAAGTATAGGCGGGACTAACAGAGAGAATAAAAAGAGCAGGAAGGTGGAAGGAGACGCTGCCAGACGCTGCCAGCCACCGCCAGGACAAGCAGCATGTAAAGATGCCGGTAAGCCACGAGCCATGTGGCAAGGAACAGAATTATAGAAATGGATTAATTTAAGATATAAGAACAGTTAGCAAGAAGCCTGCCACGGCCATACAGTTTGTAAGCAATATAAGTCTCTGTGTTTACTTGTTTGGGTCCGAGCGGCTGTGGGACTGGCAGGTGGAAGAGATTTATCCTGACCGTGGGCCAGGCAGGAAAACTCTAGCCACACTTCCCTATCTGGCTCTTCCTCATCTTCCATCTCATTCCTCTAGTACTCTCTTCTAGCCCTTCAATCTAGTTCTTCCCCATCTCAGTTTGTTCCTCTCCAGTTCTTACCCATTTAGTTCTTCCATTCTCTTTTCTCTTCTCCGTCCTCCACGTGCCCTGGAAGTCCCGGTATATATACACTTACAAACAGTATTCCCTTAGCAGTGTAAAGCCAGGCTTCCAGGGGCAAACGGAGGGGTGATAAGAATCACATAGAGGGGCAATAACCATTAATTATCATTTGCAACCCCAAAGGGAAGTGACCAATGAGGAAATGAATTAACTAAAGGCTAAATTTGGGTAATATCTAAGAAGAGGGATCTTATGTGCTCAACTATAACCTCAAACGTGATTGGTAGAAAATGTTAAGAATCTATAAGTTGCTAGGTCAATGGGAGAAAATAAAACTGTCTTCTTTTTTCCTGTGGTTCCTATCTGTCCAAGCTATCTGTCGTTTTTTTCTGCAGGGTGGGGTAAATTGTGCTTGGTCGCTAGGCAACCTGTGTACAGCTAGATGCCTCTGGTGATAGTTAAAGGGAGATCTGGAACTAGAGGTAAAGTTTGGGAAAGAAGGAAGTAAAGCTTAATTGGCACATCCACCAGGTCTTCTCAAACAGGTAGCTTGGATGCTTAAGTCTGTTCTTAGAGAGTACAGAGGTATCTCTGATAAGGTACTTTCCTCCATCTGGGGATGGACCTGGCCGGATGCTGCCAATGATGATAATTACAGGGAGGCCTGAACTGGGGTTCTGGCTGAGCATAGCTGTTAGTCCAGAAGGTTATCTAAATATTCCTAGAAGTGGTTAGGTAAAGAGTTAGAGGTCTATAAAGCTAGTAAGGCTGTAAGAAAGGAGGGTCCAAGCTAAATTGTGAAAAGCTATTACTTAAGGTCCACCTGACCTAGGTGGTGTCTCCTTGTGGAATTTATCTTAAATCAGGAGACTAGCATGTGGTGGTCTCGACTGTTATTTCTGTTAGTCCTTGAAAGTGGCCAAGGGAGATATCTGATTCCAGAGAAAGCCTTTCCTGAGGCTATTCTCCAAATACCTGGAATGTGTATGTCCAGCGAGTGATCAGTCCACACTGTTAGCCCTTCTTAGGGAAAAGTCAACTGGGAAAGCTATGAAGGCACACATGATTTTCATAACAGAAGACAGCTGATATATAACAAGCCAAGTAACACCAAAAGCTCCTTGGAATTTGGCTTCCTCTGGAGGAAATCCTTGATCCCTCCAGGTAGTGACTTTGCCATAACCAGCTGAGTTCTTATGATATATTCCTGTGGCCTGCAGCATACAACAATAACATTAACAGTTCATGATAAACATGCACTTTGAGCAAGAAATAAATCTGTGTTGCTTTGAGGCACTGACACTTGGAGTTATTTGTTATTGTGGTATAGCCTGGGCTAGCTTGACTACTAGGAAGTCCTGACTACTCCAAGATCAGACTCTCCCTCCAGACTGTTTCCAGGATCCAGTCACACCTCTCCTTTGTAGGCAGACTTTTTCTGTCCTGTCTGCCAGCTCCCAAATAACCACATGGAGACTTCTTATTAATTACGAAAGTTCAGCCTATAGCTTAGGCTTGTCTAACTAGCTCTTATAACCTGAATCCACCCATTTCTATTAATTTACTTTCTGCTTGGTGCTTTATTACCTTTACTTTGCCCACACTGCTCTCCTGCTTCCTCTGTGTCTGGTTGGCGGCTCTTTGCACCTCTGCCCTTTTTCTTCCCAGGGTTCTCTTTGCCCCCAAAATCCTGCTAGCTATTGGCCATTTAGATTTTTATTAAACCAGTCACAGTGCAATATCTTCACACAGTGTAGAGGACTATTCAGCACCACTCCTTTCTCTGACACCCTTCCCTAGAGGTGAAGCATCAGGTCAGGGTACCACGGAGCCTTCCCCACAGTCTGTCCGTGCCTTGCCATCCTCTGTCCTGAACTTTGCCACTTGCCCTATTACATAACAGACTGCAGGTCACATGTTCCCACTTTGAATAATTCATCTCCACAGACTCTCAGTATTTCAGTCAGAACATTTATTTCTTTCATTTTAATATTTTATCATTTTTGTCCTAAATGTATGACCTCAACTGGTTGCCATGCATTTCATTTTTTCTTGCCTTAAATATTTTAAAAGTTTCAAAGTACAAACATTACTCACAGAGTATAACAGAAAACGCTCCGTTTTAGTTCTGCACTGTTTAATTATAACTAGCTGTCGTTAAGATGGCGTCTCCCCGCTCCGAGTTCTCCTGGCTTTGGCTGCAGCTTCATCTCGCCTGAAATACTTCGACGCTTGGTACTTGGCTACAGTGCCTGTTGCTGGAGGGTGAACTGTTTGGCATCGAGACCTCTGGGCCTTTTCCATATTAAACTGCCAAGGCTTTGGAAAGCGGCAGAGCTGGTACATTTGCTGAGGGCTAGAAACCAAAGCCACGACTCAGAGGCCGGAGAAGCTTGAGCGATGGAGTTCACTCCCGGGTCTGGATCCCAGATGTCTCCCACAGGCCTGTGTGTTAAAACCTTGGCGCCCAGACCTGTGCTTCTGGGAGCTGGTGGGACCTTCAAAGTGGGGTCCCGTGGCAGGTCCTCAGTTCACTAGGGGTGTACACTTAAAGGTGACTGTGGGACCCCAGCCCCATCCTCATCCTTTTGGTTCCCTGATTCCTAATGTACATGGTTTTTCTCTTCACATGGTCCCATCATGATACACTGCTTCACCATGGGCCCAAAGCATCAGCCAAACCAATTCCAAACCTCCAGAAATCAATCGTTCTCTTCATAAGTTGACTGTCTCAGATATTTTATTATGGTGACAGAAAGCTGACCAAACAATCATGCACAGAGAAATGTTAATAGATCATTGTTTAATAACAGCCCTGACATAAAGTCACTCTTCAACCTGGACGGGGCGATAGTGTGAGAGCTTCAGTAACCACCGCTGCCCTCAGAAGAGAGGTTCCAGTAATTCTCACTGCCAAAGATACGGCAACCAGGGGTGGGGGTGGGGGGGTAATTTGCCAGTTTCTCCGGTTCCCTAACCCCAGGGACAGGGAAGTTAAGGCTGCATGCAAATAAAGAGGGCTGGTTGAGGAAAGGAGGCCTCCTCAGCATGTTCACTCACTCCTCTGGACTAGAGTTTGCTCTTTCACGCAGTTGGGCTAATGTGGTAATGGTGGTCCTGCAATGCCCCGCCCAGTTATCAGCTTCAAACAGCTGCATTTATAAACGGTGGGATTCCCTGCCTTCTGCTCTCTCACAGGACCAGCTTGTATCTCACAGGACCTAAATTCAAACATGCTGGTTTGACACAAGATCCGCTCTCTTCATGGATTTCCTCAATGGGTTTGGTCACATTAAACTCATGTGTCTCAAATCATTACTGCCGCTTTACAGAAAGTCACAGATGGAGTAAGTAAGTTTGATTCGTGGAGGCTGCAAGATCGAAAACAGAGTTCCACTTCCAGTGAGAGCCTCATGCTGCGTCATACATGACATGGAAAAAGGCACTGAGAAAACCAGGTCTGAACACTCCCTCTTTTTAAATATTTCACACCATTGTAGGGGTTTGAATGCCAATGTCCCCCACCGGCTCATGTGTTTGACTCATGGGCCCCAGGTGGTGGTGCTGTTTGGGGAGGTTGTGGACCCTGCTGGAGGTAGAAGCTTGATGGAAAAAAAAATACATCACGTACGTGTGTGCGTGGGGGGGGGGGCTTGAAGTTTTGTAGCTGGCCCCCTTTCCCATCTGTTCCCTCTGCCTCCTGCTCCATCAGGATGTGAGGAGAAGGGTCTTAGATTTTCTCTTCGGTTTCCTGACTGTGAATGCAGCTCACCGCTCCGGTTGCCACGCCTTCCCCAGTATGGAAGACTGTAGTAGCCCACGGACAATTGGCCCAAATAAACAGCTGTAATAAAAAAATCCTAACAAAGGAGCAACCAGGGGAGAAAGGGCTTATTTTAGTCCACAATTCTAGGTTGTCAGTCTGTTACTTCAGGGACTTCATGGTGCAGGGGCTTCAGACAGTGGGTCACATCACAGCCACCAGAGCTGAGGCAAGAGAGTGTACGCATGCTCAATGTTCAGTTTTCTCTGCTCCTACGTGATTTCAGGCTGCGGAGTGCTACCACACACTTTCAGACTGGGTCATTCCACTTCAGTTTACGTGTTATCATAATAGTCCCCCACAGACATGCTCAGGCCAACCTGATCTAGACAGTACCTCACTGAGACACACTTCCCAGGTGACTGGCTTGTCCCAGGCTGACAATTAAAACTAACCATCCCAGTGATCTTAATGCATTCATGATGGCAGAGCCCCAGTGACCAAATGACCTCCTAAAGGCCCCACCGCTGATCCTGTAACTATAGCAATCAAGTTTCAACACCAGTTTAGGGAGTGTCTTCGAACTGTGGTGTGCCACGCTCAGTCACTTTCCCCTTTGATGGCCACAGAGGTCACTTCTGTCCGGTCACCTCCATCTGATCCTCTCCCTCTGCCTCCCACAATGCACATGGGCAGCTCCTGGGCTAAGTGGTCCTGTTTCTGCTCATAATGAACCTAACAGGCTCAGCAAGATCCTCTTCAAAGATGTTCTCCTCAGAGCAGCGGCAACAGAGCAGCATTGTCTATTTGTTGCCATCCTCCACCACTGGTATTTGACTGAATTCCTACCTAGGCCTCGGCCAGAGAGGCAATGCCTAAGAACCACTCGTATTTTGTCATCTTAATTTGAAGAACATATCAAAAATGGGGATCGTGTAGCTCACTTCAGCCTTAATAATCTGAAGACAAAGAGGAATTATTAATAAAATACCAGTGATTTAGCTAAGTCAGCATCGTAGAACCTACATACTCTGAAACCAGAGGGGCTTTGGGCCTGGATTAGGGAAATGCTCTGCACAGCCAGACAGCTGTCCCTGCCCGCACTGCACCAACCTCTCTGACTAGTTAAGGCTTCAGCTTGCCAGGAATGAAGCAGTAACTCCCTGAAGGCAAGGAATAATTTCCTTTGTATTTGTTCTTCATTTCTTGGTCTTGTAAGTCTCTTATGTCCATTTCTTCTTTGTAAAAGGATGTTGGGTTGTTTCCTTTCTCACCACGACTAATGCTCGAGTGATGGTGGCCGGTGTCCTCTACCTCCAGCTGAACCCCTTCCAAAACTGTTTGTCTGCAGGTCAAGCACCATCAGCTCTGTGCTGATGCTGTGGCTTGGTAAGACTCGAACGTAGCTCCTTGTAGTACAGTAAACAGAGCAGAAGGATGGGGGAGTCACCTCCTTCATGTTCTCTAGTGGCTGGTTTACAAATTGATGAAGATGCTCTGCTGGACAGATTTGGAGAAAATAGGCTGGGTCGGTTTCACTCTAGTATAAGTCAAATGTCCCAAATGACCTGCATCTTCTTGTCCCTAGCACCCTCCTCAGCACACATCCATAAACCAACTCCCATCCTTTCCTCAGCCACCACTCTCTCCTCTCTGGGGCTTTAAACCCACTGGCCTGGCCTGCAGAGATGGCTCAGGGGCTGAGTCCATAGTGCTCTCACAGAAGACCTGAATTCAACTTCTCTCAACCACATCAGGGGATCTGATGTTGCTGGCATCTACAGGCACTACCCTCACATGACATACCCCTGCCACACACACACACACACACACACACACACAAGTTAAAAATAATAAAAATGGAGGCCTTTTTTAAATGCTTGACCAAATTATAAATGCCATTTTTTTTGGGTCCTTGCTTAGACTCCCCTTTAAAACACACCCTTTACAAAGTGAAAATACCATTCCAACACAAGACTAGAAATACATTACAACTTCGACTTAGCCTTGCTTGTGTGAGCCACACGGTGAAACACTGGTACATTGTTGGGTCTTCCGATAAAAACAATGATATCGCCCTCAGAATGCTCTAACACTAAAGTATTTAGCTCACATTTTCATTTCAGCCTTGTTAGCCTTATCGTTGACAATTTGACCTTGAGTAATTGTTTCACTGTTACCACGTGGTGATCCCAACCGGACATTGAATCTGACTTTGGCTTGTGTTCAGTTATCTTCCTAAGTGCCCACTCTTCCCACATGTCCAGTTGTTTGCAGGGACTCTCCTACTTACCCCATTGGCTGCTTGAGAATAAAAAGCCTGGAGAAGATATTGATACTATTTTCAGTTCATGTAATTAGCTGCGTGAAGTGTTCATATATGAACATCTCATTTTAAAAGCACAGTTTTACAAGCAACCAAGCTTAACTGCTCTACAGCGCCATCTAGTGACATCCCAGCCCAATCCATCATAGCCCATTGAAGACCTATTTTCCTGGTATCTTCAGGCCCTATGCAGCTCTACTGCCTTTCCCACGTGCCCCTGGGCTTCACACACAGAGTCCATGTGAATTAATCGATGCAAACAGACCTAGACCTCTTTCATTTCGGCAGCTGATTGTAATTCTTCATGCTCATCAGTTCTTCTGACTGGACACCCTTCTGTCGACCATTTCTCAGCCGGGTTCTATATGCCGCTTACGGGTCCTGGCTGTGCATCAGGCTCTGATCCAATGTTTTGACATGTGTGACTTCTTTGATTTTTCACCCCGTCCCAGACAAAGGGCTGCTGCTCATATCCGCATTCCACATTTGTGCAAAAATAAGGCCTGCTGCTGAGTGCCACACAGCTAGTAAACATTGGTCTTTTCAGAGTATATGTTCTTTTTACCTTACCAACTTCCCTTCTCAAATCTCATTCCAAGGAATAAGAAAAGAGGAGAATGGAGATTTTTGAGTAACTTACAATATCAAGCATGGTTCATCTAAAAAGTTATAGAAATTGCTTCTCTCAGATCAAGTTGGAGAGAATTTTCATTCCTTCTGAAGGCTTAAAGGATGGGTGTTTTGTTATTTGGAGATCTGAGACTCTGGCTCAGGAGTGTCAAGTACTTATAATTAACATGGAAAAATTAGGGTACATGAGTGAGACAGGAGGGTCAGACAAAAATATGAAAGATAGATAGACAATAATATGAAAGATAGATAGACAATAATATGAAGGATAGATAGACAATAATATGAAGGATAGATAGACAATAATATGAAGGATAGATAGACAATAATATGAAGGATAGATAGACGATAATATGAAAGATAGATAGACGATAATATGAAGGATAGATAGACGACGATATGAACTATAGATAGACAATAATATGAATATAGATAGACAATAATATGAATATAGATAGGCGATAATATGAACTATAGATAGATGATAATATGAAGGATAGATAGACAATAATATGAAGGATAGATAGACGATAATATGAAGGATAGATAGACGATAATATGAAGGATAGATAGACGATAATATGAAAGATAGATAGACGATAATATGAAGGATAGATAGATGATAATATGAACTATAGATAGATGATAATATGAACTATAGATAGATGATAATATGAAGGATAGATGATAATATGAAGGATAGATAGACGATAATATGAATATAGATAGACAATAATATGAACTATAGATAGACGATAATATGAAGGATAGATAGATGATAATATGAAGGATAGATAGACGATAATATGAAGGATAGATAGACGATAATATGAAAGATAGATAGACGATAATATGAAAGATAGATAGACAATAATATGAACTATAGATAGACGATAATATGAAGGATAAGTAGACGATAATATGAAGGATAGATAGACGATAATATGAAAGATAGATAGACAATAATATGAAGGATAGATAGATGATAATATGAACTATAGATAGATGATAATATGAAGGATAGATAGACGATAATATGAAGGATACAGAACATAGAAGTGACAATAAACTTAAGAAAAGAAACACTACAGCAACCTGCTGTGGATATCACTCTGTATCAATAAAGCGCTGATTGGCCAGTAGCCAGACAGGAAGTATAGGCGGGACTAACAGAGAGGAGAATTGAGGGAACAGGAAGGTAGAGGGGAGACGGCCTGGAGCCGCGGGAGGAGAAGGAAGATGTAAGGTACCGGTAAGCCACGAGCCACGTGGCAAAGTAGAGATTAATAGAAATGGGCTAAATATAAGAGTAAGAGCTAGACAATGATAGGCCTGAGCTAATGGCCAAGCAGTTTAAATAATGTAAGCGTCTATGTGTTTATTTTATAAGTGGGCTCGGAGACTGGCGGGACTTGGGAGCTCGGAGACTGGCGGGTGGCAGAGATTTGTCCTGACTGTGGGCCCGGCAGGAAAACTCTAGCTACAGCAACCATGTTATTCTTTTCCCAAACAGAAAGAGATTCATAACAGGACTTAGAAAATGTGCCAAGAATGAGATCGTATTTATCCACAGCTGCCTAAAGGGATGGGAGTATAGGCATGTTCTCGCAATAAAGAGGTGCGCTCTGTTCTGGGTCGGGAAGAGTTTGTGCGGTTTTCTTTGGCCTTGATTGGTTTATTTTCAAACACTACCCACTTTTCTGTGGATTAATGACATGTTGACTGACTTATCAGTCACCATCTCTCAGCTCCAGGGCCACTCTATCATCTGAGAATGAGGCTGAGCCCTGTGTCTCCCCTCTGCCATCTGGCATGATGTTATGAGTGTTGGAGTGTACAAGAGGGGCGGTACAGAAGGAAGATTTTTCTTCCTCGTTCTCCAGAATCGTTCAGTGTGTGTGATGTATCCACAGGCAGCAGATACTAGTCAAGAGAGCTTTAGTAGTGACTTGTCCTGTTGCTTTGATACAAACACTTGGCAAATACAAGTTAAGGAGGGACAGGTTTATTTTTGTCTCACAGTTTAAGGGTACAGCATCATGGTGAGGAAACCACAAAGGCAGCTTGAAGCAGCTGGTCACACCAAACCCGCAATCAAGAAGCAGAGAGCAATCCGTCCTGGTACCCAGCTCACTTTCTCATTTTTATTCACTTCGTACTCTAGCACCCACATATAGGGTGGGTCTTCCAACCCCAGTGAACCTAATCTAGAATATCAACCCCACACCCCCAGAGGCTTGTCTCCTAGGTGACCAGGTCCCATCAGGTTAACAATCGGTATTCGCATCACAAGCGCGCAGAGACTAACAGCTTTCCCTGGCACCTCTGAGTGACTCTGCAGTGAGTTCAAAAGGGTTGCACCTCTCTGTGGATCATGTCTCTAACAGCCTAAAGGGCAGGCTTCCAGCAAGTTCTACTGCAAGGCCTCGCAGCAGTTGGCAGCCACCCAGGAGTGACTGCTCCCTCTCCAGTATGAGCCACTCTTCCTTAGCATCCCACTTGGTAACTGCCTCTTCTAGCTGTTCTTCCTGAATCGGGTAGTTACTCTAGTTCCTACCAGCCAATCCTTGTTACTTCAGTTTTTACAGTAATAAATATTATTTTTTTTTTGCAGGGCTGGAGTTCGAACCCAGGCATCCATACCAGGCAAGCACACTAGCACCCAGCTCTATTACCACCTGGACAGTTTGCAAATCTTTTCATTAAGCATTCCCAGTGGGAGTGGGATCTGTTTCTCTCTCAGAGTACCAAGTTCTCATCACAAATAAAGTAAACAAGTTTGTGAAATCCACTCACCTTCCCAGAAACCAAAATTATTCAAAAAAGAAATCCTCAAATATGGGGCATAAGCAGTCTGCTCGTTAGAGACCAACATTTCCCACTATAAAGAAATCAGTTTTCACATCAGTCCCTTGTGGGTCTGGCTATGTGCTGTTCCCCTCGGCCTGGGCAAGTCTGCATGGACAGAAGGAAGCAGTTCTAGAGCTGACATTCCCACTGATTCCAACCCATGATGCCCATCATCTTTCTGACTCTCAGAGCTCTGCTTCAGTTCTTAAAATTATAATGTTTAACGCTACTTTGCGACATAAGGAGAGATATAAATTTGCCAAAATGGAAAATAGTAATGATCCAAGAAAGAGTTTTATCTCCTGGTTCATTTGCTTTGTGGTCAGTGGGAGAGGTTAGGATAATATGGTGGTTACTTACAATGAACTTGACCTACTAATGGTTTACAAGCCAGTAGCCATCAATGTGCCATGAAAGCAGGCTAGCGGCAGTTCCAAATGCTTATCCTTCTACCTTATAGACTAGAATTGTTCTTCTGCACAAGAAAGATAATATTAACATTAACTGCCCTAAAAAAGACTTACCAGCTCTGCTTTGTAAGGTGTAAGAAAATCTATGTCAAAAGACATTTCTACTTTGAATCTGTAGTATGGACTTGCTTTTAATCTGTTGTTGCTAAGTTCAAATGAAAGGGTCCAAAATAGACCTTGGCCATATTAGGTCAAGAACTTCATCTCCAAATCATTTAAAAAAAATTGTCCAGCATTGTTTATATCAGTCACTCTATTCAGACCCAAAGCAAAGCATTTGGAACAGAATGGTGTCTTCCCATAGCTATAGGGTACCATTCACACATACAGTGAGAAAGGAGAACCTCCATTTATGGAAAAGGATGCTTTCTTTCTGTTAGAATTCTGAGCTCACTCCAGCTGCATGACTGCACATGTGCAGTTCAGGAGCTAAACAAAGGGTCTTGCTTCTTACGTCATCCATGTGTGCTGGTGACTACGTACGCATGGCGTGGTCACACAATCAGCGCTTGCCTGGCATAGCCCACCTGCTCCTTAAAAAGCCTGACACAGACCCCCCTTCCACCCTTCTCTGTTCCCTCTTCCTCCTACTATCTCCTCTCTCTCTCTCTCTCTCTCTCTCTCTCTCTCTCTCTCTCTCCCCCCCATGCATCTCCCCCAGGCCTGGTTCTTTTGTCCCCCCACCCCCAATAAAGCTCTGATACTGGGTTTTGTCATGGTTCGTGACCTTTCCTTGTGGTAACCAGTGCCACTTATCATTTTTAAAACCATCATTTTCTGTCCTTGCTCTTGCATATCACCCATCATTGTATATCAAAGACTTTAGAGCTAAAAATGAGTCCATTGAGTTCCTTTGATTTCACGTAGAGAGGAGGATCTTTAGGGCTTAGCCTACTTGACTGACAACCAGAGCCCAGAGCCTGGAACTCAAGATGCTCTCCAAAACAACTTCTTCTTCTTCTCCTTCTTCTTCTTCTTCTCCTTCTTCTCCTTCTTCTCCTTCTTCTTCTTCTTCTTCTTCTCCTCCTCCTCCTCCTCCTCCTCCTTCTTCTTTTTTCTTCTTTTTCTTCTTCTTTTTCTTCTTCTTCCTCTTCCTCCTCCTTCTCCTCCCCTTCCTCCTCCTCTTCTTCCTCCTCTTCCCTCTCCTTTTCCCCCTCCCCCTTCTCCTCCACCTCCTCCTTCTCTTCTCTATATACTTACTGTGCTCTTCCTCTAAGCTGCAAAGTCACACATAATCTGTACTCCTAAAGTGTGTCTGCTAATGGAAAATGGGTTGTTACATTAATGTATCTCCATCCTGATACTGAGGAGCATTGCCTTACTTCCCCTTTGAAATGAAGGAAGCTACCCCGCAGATAGACTTGACTGCTAATTACATCTATTTGCTTCTGAGAACCAATCCTTTGGGTAATTTCTGCAGAGCAGTAATCTTATTCATTACACATTGGGGTTGTTTGGTTTTTTGCTGGTTTTTGTTTTGCAGTGCTAGGCTACAGACCTGGGCTCTCACACATGCTAGGCCATCGTTCTGCCACTGAGCCACACCCCCGCTCTCCCGGTTGGTTTTCACTGGTTTCATCCCATTGGACCCTGCTCTACATTGTCCACTCTGTGGACTAACTCTGGGCATTGTCACTTGTTTGTAATGCAGAGTAAGAATGAGTTCCACCCAGAGTTGGATTAATAGGACTCCGGACTTTCTAAGCTGGTGTGTGTGTGTGTGTGTGTGTGTGTGTGTATGTGTGTGTGTGTGTGTGTGTGTGTGTGTGTATGTGTGTGTGTGTAAGGGGGGATTGGGGGGGACATTGTCTTTCGTGTTCCTTACTTCTGGTCAGTTTTTATTGTCAACTTGGCACAACCTAGAGCCACCTGGGAAGTGAGCACCTCAGTTGAAGAATTGCCGCTATCAGATCGGCCTGTAGACATGTCTATGAGGAAGTGTCTTTATTGAGGATTGCTGTGGGAAGACCCAGCCCACTGTGAGTGGGG
This sequence comes from Peromyscus nudipes, assembly GCA_902168325.1. NCBI lineage: Eukaryota > Metazoa > Chordata > Mammalia > Rodentia > Cricetidae > Peromyscus > Peromyscus nudipes. The sequence continues at coordinate 20,370 of CABHPH010156398.1, forward strand.
CAGCCTCTGAGGCACAAAGAGAGGGAAAGCTAGTGAGCAGCATTCCTCCAAGGCTGTCAGTTCCTGTTCCCGGTTCCTGGCTTGACTTCTCTCAGTGATGGACTGTCACCTGGAAGTATAATCGGAATACCCTCTCTCCTCCCCTGGGTTGCTTTCAGTCAGAGTGGGGTGTTTGTTTGTTTGTTTGTTTGTTTGATTTTCAAGACAGGGTTTCTCTCTGTAGCCCTGACTGTCCTGGAACTAGCTCTGTAGACCAGGCTGGCCTCGAACTCAAAGAGATTCTCCGGTCTCTCCTGCTGGGATTAAAGACATGCTTCACCACCGCCTGGCCTGGTCAGAGTGTTTTATCACAGCAACAGAAAAGCAAACTAGGCACACAGCAGTCCTCTTTCCTGCCTGTTCTCTCCATGGCTACGTCCTCCATCTGTCAAGTTTAGTTTCAAGTTGCTCTATCAGTCTAGAGCAGTGGTTCTCAACCTGCGGGTCATGACCCCACAGGGGGTTGCATATCAGATATTTACATTACAATTCATAACAGTAGCAAAATTACAGTTATGAAGCAGCAATGAAACAACTTTCTGGTTGGGGTCACCACTGTATATATAATAATAATAACTGTATTAAAGAGTTTCAGCGTTAGGAAGGTGGAGAACCGCTGGTTTAGAGACATACAACACAGAATCAGAGGGAACCATTTGGGCCGATCCATTTTCAGGTAAGCATTTGCAGAGCTCCCAAAGTAGCAAAAAACTTTTAGTATTTTTACTTTATTGGTGCTGATATTTTAACATTTACATATTCCATTTTTTCCTCGGAATTTCATTACATTTTATTATACACTAATTACTTTATATTTTAGTATTTTGCTAAAAAAATGATAATCACATGTTACAAGATGGAATGATCTAGAAGTTAGGTTCATTATCACAGACCTTACTTCTGTTTGGTGATATGACAGAACCTTCCAAATTAGTCACTCACGCACTAAGTCTCAAATACAGTAAAAAATGCATTCATACAATAAAGGTAATTGACCGTGACAAATAAGGAATGTAATTTTTCTTGGCCATGTTTCAGAAATTCAAGGTCAATGGCCTTTGTCAAGGCACAGAGCAGGAAGAGAGTATGCACAGCTGTGTCTGGGAGCAGCAGGGTAGGTATGTACGCTCACTCGGTGATGCGGGTGTTGCATGCCAAGTGTTTACAGCTATGTTCTCTTAGAAAAGCCAACTATGATGAAAAAAAAATGTTTCAACTGCCCCCGCAATGCAGCCTGGGTCAAGTCCACAGTCTACGTCTTCATTTAGAAAGTGGAGTTGGCATGGGTCTCCAAAGCTTATCTGTGGTTGTATAAATGAGACAGAGTGTTGTGCCCATCTTGCCCCCAGGTTGTGTGTCCTGCACTGGGGCATGTGTCTCACAAAGTGACATTGTGTTGTTCTGTAACAATTATTATAGAGCGGAGAAAAAGAGTTGGAAACTCAAATCTGTTATCCTTTCTACCAGTTCAATGGCAACTGGGAAATGGAGACTACCGATTCAGGCGAAGTTTCTGGATTTTTGTGAGTGTTCTGATTGCAACAATAACTTAAAGTTGACCACACAGAAGCATCCTCATTGTATTGGCAGGAATGCATACATAAAAATGAATGTTCACATCTTGAGGATTCAATCAGCAAGCACTTCTCAACTCTGACTAGTTTCCATTTTATTACAATCTGATCTATTTGAGCTTGTGAGACCAGAGAGATTTGTGTTGACATGAAATGAAAGCTATGGCTTTCTCACCCTCCCAGCGCTTGTCCCATCCTCTAATGCACTTGTGAATTATTGCCTGTGCTCATGTACGCATGCACAAGTTTAAACACTGGAGATAAGGGAAGGGCTAAAAGATAAGATAGAAAGGCTTCTCGTTGCAGGTAGTCAGAGCCATTTTCCTCTTTTTTTCTTTTGTATAGCTTGTTTGTTTATTTTATTTTGTTTTTTAATTTTTATTTATTCTTCTCCCATACAATACATTCTAATCACATCTTCCCCTCCCTTCACTCCTCCCAGTCCCCCACCTCTCCTTTCACCCAGATCCACTTCCCTGGCCCCTGTCTTCCCCCAGAAAAGAGCAGGCCTCCCAAGGACATCAACAGAACATGGCACAACTCGATACAATCAGACTAGGCACAAACCCTCACATCAAGGCTGGACAAGGCAACCCAGTAGGAGGAAAAGGGTCCCAAGAGCAGGCAAAAGAGTCAGAGACACCCTCACTCCTGCTGTTAGGAGTCCCCCCAAAACATCAAGTTAACAACCACTGCATATGTGCAGAGGACCTAGTGGAGACCCATGCAGGCTCTGCAATTGCTGCCTTAGTCTCTATGAGCCCCCATGAGCCTTGCTTAGTTGATTCTGCGGGCCATGCAGAGCGATTTTTCTAATTTATACATATGTGTGATTTCATACCATTTCCAAGAAGTAGATATACAGCTAAGATTGGCAGGAGGGGAAGCGGCTTAGTGAGATTAACTGATTTGCCCAAGAATTTACAGCTAATAAATAATGGGCACTAAACTGGCACCTAGTTTTTCCTAATGCCCAGATCTATCCTCCTTTTAAACATCCACTTGTTGTTCTAATTATAAAAAAAATTACAAACACAAAAGATGGGAATAACAGCTACTTTCACTTATGATGGAGTTACTGCCCCAAACACCTCTGTAAATTGAATGTCATTCAGGGGCTAGAGAAGTTCAGTAGTTAAACTCTTTCAGAGGACCTGAATTGGATTCCCAGCACCAACATGGGACAGCTCACAACCACCTGTAACTTTATTTTTTTCATTTTTATTTATTTATTTATTTTTCTATTATCAGCTTGATACAGTACAAATTCTTATCCTAATAGTGAAATGTTTCCTTGAGGCTTGCCCAGTAATTGAGTAAAACCAAAACTTATTATAAGCCACAGTCATCCCAGGGTCCACCCTGCTATATAGCCTCCCTGGTTCTGTGGGTTGCAGTCTGATTGTTCTCTGCTTTATATCTAGTATCCACTTATGAGTGAGTACATACCGTGTTTGTCCTTCTGGGTTTGGGTTACCTCACTCAGGATGATTTTTTTACTTCCATCCATTTGCCTGCAAATTTCATGCTGTCATTGTTTTTCTCTGCTGAGTAGTACTCCATTGTGTATATGTACCACATTTTCTTAATCCATTCTTCAGTTGATGGGCATCTAGGTTGTTTCCAGGTTCTGGCTATTATGAATAGTGCTGCTATGAACATAGTTGAGCATGTATCTTTGTGGTATGATTGAGCATTTCTTGGGTACATGCCCAAGAGTGGTATGGCTGGGCCACCTGTAACTTTAATCCAACACCTTCTTCCAACCTCTATGGGCATCTGCATGCATTTGTTCATACACACACACACACACACACACACACACACACACACAAGCACAGCCCACTTAGCAGTGTGACTGGTCACCCGCAAAAGTGTGGCTGTGTTTGAGCTGCAGGCCCTGTCTGCTGCTGCTGCTTCCCAGCATCACTGTGGAGGATCTCGCTCTGTATTCCACCCCGAAAGAGACCACACTTTAAATGACAAAGTATTATTTCTATATATTACATCTTCTTGCCTTGATAAAATGGAAAGTCTCCCAGGAAGCCATTGTGAACTGGGGACTTCTGTCTCCAATGACCATGGACCCAGTTCCCAACTAGTAGGTATTTGGTTCTGCCATAGTTACTTCAGAGACTCTGTGCCTCAGAGTAAAATGCAAGAGACAAAATGTGTGATCCTGTTTATTCCCAGCCAGCTATCTTCTCTAAAGCCAACTGCTAGCCTGAGACAATACCATCCACACTGCTGTGCTACAGATGTATTCTCTTCATATGAATATGTCCCCATGGGAATACACACTGCTTCTCTTCCTACATTGATGGCATCATGATGTATATGTACCTTTTGTAGCTTGAATCTTATATCCAGAATTTAAGGCTCACTCTTGTCGGTTGAACCCAAACACCTACATCTTGACTGTTCCTCCTCTGCCCTTCTCCTCTTCCTCCTGTTTTTTTCTGGCGCGTGTGAATCTTTACATCTGTGCACATACTTAAAGAAGCTAGAGGAGGTAGTTTCTACCAGTGTTCATCATATTCCCTGATCTCAGGGTCTCTCACAGAACTTAGAGCTTGGTTGGTGGCCTCTTGTCTCCACCCACCACCAAATTCACCAGTCACACACCCAGATTGATGGATGGATGGATGGATGGATGGATGGATGGATGGATGGATGGATGGATCTATCTATCTATCTATCTATCTATCTATCTATCTATCTATCTATCTTCCTTCCTTCCTTCCTTCCTTCTCTCCTTCCTTCCTTCTTTCCTTCCTTCCTTCTTTTTTTGATACAGAGTCCCACTATGTAGTTCTGGCTGGCCTGGAACTTTCTGTATAGAACAGACTGGCCTTGAACTCACAGAGATCTACATGTTTCTGCGTCCTAAGTTCTGGAATAAAAGTGTGTGCCACCACACTCAGTCCCACACCCAGCTTTTTATGTGCAGCAAGCCCCTTATCCAGAGCCATCTGTAGCTCTTGTTGGGCTTTCTAATTGCTGTGATTATTTTACTATTTGACTATTCCATAACCTCTTCTCCACTTTCTTACATAACTGTTTAGATTTTTAAATGTTGATATTATAAATAATGCAACAAAGTTTGTTTTTCTCTGCACTCCTTTGTGAGCATGTACCTCTGTTTCTCTAGGAAATGACTAGGTCATAGAAGTGCAATTTTATAGTTCTTGAATGTTTGCATTGATATGGATTAAATTGTGTCTCCTCGAAATTCCTATGTTGAAGCCCTAAATCCCAACAAGGCTGGATTTATTGACAGCATTTGTAAGGAGGAGATTAAGACTAGACAAAGTTATAAGGGTGGGGCTGTGATCAGATAGGATTAGCGACCTTCTGTGAGCTGTGTTCAGACCGCTGCAGCTGCCAGGGCACAAGGTACACCGGGTCATCCATCTACAAGCCTAGACAAGAGACCTCATTCGAAGCCAGGCTTTGCTGGCCCCTTGATCTTAAACTCTGGCCTCCAGGACTGTGACGGAAACAAATTCCTATTGTCTACCACACCCAGCCCGTGGTATTCTGTCAGCAGCCTGAGCAGACTAACAGATGCGACTTTTGGACATTTCCCACTGCCAAATTGTTTCCCAAAATGTACCGACCCCCGCCCCACCAGCAACGAAGATCTCTCTCATGACGTCCAAGCCTCACCAGAGCACCCGCCCCTCCTCCTCCTCCCGGGATCTGCAGGAGGCCAAAGGCTCTTAGTCCTTGAATTACAGACCCAGTCAAGCTATGCAGGAATTCGCTGCATAATGAAGGGTAATTTTAGCTTTACTAAGTGTGAGGGGTGTTTGGGTGGCTGTGTTTCCAGTTTCTTATGTAGCAACAATTCTTCACAGTTTAGCTGCTTTGAAATAAAAATGAGAGGTTGCTTTGGTGTATTGTGTTAATCTCTTCCAATTTCTTTTCTTTTTTGTTTTGTTTTGTTTCATTTTGAATCAGCAATTGCTATGTACCCTAAACTAGCCTCAAACTTGCAATCCTCCTGCCTCAACATTTTAAGTACTATACCACCCTGCCCGGCTCGTCAGAATTAAAAAACAAACATTGGTTTGTTTGTTTGTTTTTACATGTGAGCAGTATGTGGGTGACTGTGCACCACAGAGTGCATGTGAGATCAGAAGACAACTTCTGGAGTAGTTTCTCTCCTGTTATGTGCCTCGGGGATGGAACTCGGGGCACCAGGTTTGGCAGCCAGGGCCTTTATGGGCGGAGCCATTTCACTGGCTCTCATGCATTCTTAACTTGGGGGTTTAAAACTGGTTATTTCCATGCAGTTAATAAATGTTGAGGGTGGGGATGGAGAGATGCTCAGCAGTTAAGAGCACTGGCTGCTCTTCCAGAGGATCTGGGTTTGATTTCCAGCACCCACATGACAGCTCACAACCATCTGTGACTCCAGTTGCAGGGGATCAGGTGGAGTCCACAAAAGTAACTTTAACATACCTTATTCTTGATTCTTATTTAAGTTATACTTAATATTTTACATGTTAACATGGACTTAAATATTAATAAAAATATTCCAAATGGCCAGGGAAACACTTTCCGGACAGAGGGCAGATCTGCCACGGGCTCACTGCTTTAATATCTTCCTGCTGGAAAAAGAACTCTCACTGGCGGCCTCAACACTGTGGTCAGCCCCACATGATACAGCAGGCAGGTCCACCTGGACCCTTTCTGTGGTGTCATTTCAAGCCAGCTCATGCAGAATTGTCATCTCTACCTCTACAATCGCCCCTTAGTTCATTGCACATGAAAAGCCTTTAATCAAGGTGCCTAAACCCACGAGGGCTAGATTTCAGCTGAGGTTTTTCTGATTGGCCTCCTGGAATCTCTGCCATCTAAGCCAGTACAGCCACAGATCAGTGCAGGAACTCAAGTCAATTAACCTCCCACCCCAGCCTCCTCCCTGAGCCCGTGTAGAGATGCTTTTTGGTAGCATGTACCTGAGTGTTCATTACAGCACTGTTCACAATGTCCATGTCATGGAGCCAGCCTAGGTGTCCAGTGACAGCAGCCAGAGGAAGAAAGATGTGATACATACGCACAGTGGAATTTTTCTTGGTCATGAAGCAGAATGAGGTTAGATCTTTTGCAGGAAAACAGATGCAACCAGAGACAATGGTATAAAGAGAATTACACCAGTTCCAGCAAGACAAACACCATGCTTTCTTTCATTTGTGACTCTGAGGCTTATATAGTCCCATAAAATCACGTGTGTCTATAAATGGAAAGTGTATAAAATGAAGTAGAAGAGAAATTGTCTAGGGGACCAAAGGAGAGGGAGGGGTGAGAAAAGAAAGAGTGAGAAGTGCGGACATGTTCAACACACAATATACACTATATGATTTTTTAACTTAAAAACGTAAAGAAATGGCAAAATAACCAGGATGGACACAGAGTTTGGTACTCAGATATTTCAACTCTTCAACTCCTAGGAAAAGATCTTGCAAGAATTCAGGCAGATTAGGCTATATCAGGGCTTTTGGGTTTTGTGATTGTCAATTAGGTTGCTATGTCTTATTATGACCTGCTTCTACAATGCTAAATGCATGCAAAGCCCTTTCGTGTGACTTAGGCACACGTAACCACGTGTACCTCATGGGCTCCTGGAAATCTTAAAGACATTTTGGCATCTTACCAAGTCAAAGCACTTTTACAATATGTCTCCACTGTCATAGTCTGTGTACTGACGGCAAACGCAGTGACAGACAGACTGCTGGTGCCACAGGACCTTGGAGGCACTGGCTCGAAGCTGCACGTCTCCATGCTTTTTCCTTTTTCTCATGGCCACACAGTTGGAGATGGACATGTAGTTCCACTGCAGTTCTACTGCCTTGGTGAAGTAGTAGAAATGATTAATTATATTAAGTATAGGCACTTGAACACAAATGGTTTAAAATAATCTATATCAAGAGATGGGAATCATATATAAAACACGGCTGCTGAACGCTGAGAACCACAGTTGGCTGAGGACCGGCACCCGAGCCATTGCTGAAATAGCTGCTGTTTTCCTATGACACCATCTTTACCTGAAAAGACATGCACACTGCACTTCCTGCTTTCCTTCCTTCCTTCCTCCTCCCCATCTCCCCGCTCCGTCAGTCCTTCTTCCTTCTTTTGTGAAGTTTTTTTTGAGACAGATTCTTGCATGTCACCCTGCCTAGTGTGACACTACTTTGCTCCAAGTTGGCCTGAAAGCTGTAGGACTTGTCCTGCCTCAGCCTCTCTGATGCTGGACTACCCGACGTGGGCCTCACACTCAGTAAGCTGTAGTTTTTCTCAGCATACTTGGCAGATGTGTTGTGGTGTTTGTTTGTTTGTTTGTTTAATGAATGAGTTGGTCTTGTCACTATAAACTTTACCGTGAAAAAAACACCAAGAGTTTGTGCTGCCCAGAATAAAACTGAAGAATTCCCAAGGGACTTGGACTTTTCAAACCTGTCCTGGTGCTCACTGGCCTGATGATTTTCCAATATTTGAAGAGTTTTAAGATGAGTTAGGTGGTGGCACTTTTGAATGCTGTCCTATCAACATTTGGAATTTCTGCTTATTCATTAAACCAGCGTTTTCAAAATGACCAATGCACAGCACAAAATCATTTAAAAATAGATTTGAATGCAACAAAACACGAGTCACTTACTGACGTGGTTTCAGACTCCACACTGCCACTAACCTCTAGGAAAACTCCACTTTGTCAAGTCGCACTGTGGTATCAGAGAATATTCACAAGTGTGATAAGGCCACTAAAACGTTCCTTTCTTTGCCACATGTCTGGGAGAAGCTTTAATAAAAACAGTGTAGCGACAGATGAAATCAGAAGAGTCTCTGAGCATGCTCTAATCCGCGGTTAAGCCAGAGGTTTGAAATGGGTTGGTAAAATGGAAAACAAGGCAGTGTTTGCTGGCTCTTGCCTCTGACGTTGGCACCCAGGTGGCTGAAGGAGAAGAATACTGAGTTTGAGGCCAGCCTGGATAACATAGTAGGACCTTGTCAAAGAAAGAAGGGAAAAAGAGAAAAAAGAAGGGAAGAAAGGGGGAGAAAGAGAGGAAGGGGGAGGGAAGGAAGAAAAGCAAAATGATGGCATTCTCAATGACAATTTTGCATTAGAAAATAAAGCAACTTAAGTCAATTTAGTTTTTAACTGTATCCTAACTGTTTGCCCACAGCTAAGTGTGGCTCTCACCTCTCATCAAAGAAGTGTGCTTTTCAGCAGACCAAGAATACTAGCAGGTTCACAACTGATGGAAATGCAGAGGTCAAGTGACTGTGGGGTCCTGGCCCCAGTCGGTCCATCTACAACCCAACCCCCACATCAAATGTTTGCGAGGATTGTAGGAGCCAGATGGAGGACCAGGACACAGTGTCGTCTGTATACAGCAGGGAAGCTGCACCCAGAAATCTCAGTCATACAGTTGCCATACAGAATTTGCTTAATAACATTACCAACTGACATGCCCACGGGAGTGGGGGAAATTCACAAGGCCCCACCCTAGATGAAGCACTACAGACAATTAAGGGCTGAGAGAAGGAGATTCAGTTTCTCCAGAGGTAAATACAGATAGTTATCCTATCCTAAGAGGCCAGCTCTAAAATCATGTGCACATGTAAGGAGACTGATAAATGGGCTCAGTAGGGCCTGTGTGTGTGTGTGTGTGTGTGTGTGTGTGTGTGTGTGTGTGTGTGTGTGTGTGTGAGGTTATGAGCTTGAGAGGCAGTTCGAGTGGGGACATGGGAGGAGATGGGGAAGAGACAGAAAGGTAGAAATAATGTAAAGACAGTACTCATGTATGAAATTTTAAAAAATAATAAAGCAATTATTTTCATTAAATGTTATATGTAAGCAAAGAATGAGATCTGTAATTTTATTTAAATGAATTAGTAGCTAATTTAAATTTTCTGTTTTTATTTCTAGTTGGTCGACTTAACACAATGAGCCAAAGCTCCTCAGACTCTCAGCGAGTCTTGAAAGCTATGAAGGGGTCTGGAGGCCAATGCCTTAGAGGACTTCTGTGTTAAGCCAGGAGAGATCCCTGTAGTGCACCACAGAGGTGGTCTCACCTCCAACAGGCAGGATTTGCACTGTCTGAGGGCTCCTGGTGACGAGCAACAGACACCGACTGCAGCTGCTTAAGTAGAAAGTGCATTGGAAGACACTCGTTCACTCTTAGGATCAAGTGAGCAGGAGCCAGAGGAGCAAGGCCCAACCAAAATCTACTCTCTGCCTTGGGAACAGCCTCTGTGAGATGGTGTGAAGCTGGGACAGCCTCTGTGTGGTGGTGTGCTGCTGGGGCAGCCTGTGTGTGATGGTGTGAGGCTGGGACAGCCTGTGTGAGATGGTGTGAAGCTGGGACAGCCTCTGTGTGATGGTGTGAAGCTGGGACAGCCTCTGTGTGATGGTGTGCTGCTGGGACAGCCTCTGTGTGATGGTGTGAAGCTGACGCAGCCTGTGTGAGATGGTGTGAAGCTGGGACAGCCTCTGTGTGGTGGTGTGAAGCTGGGACAGCCTCTGTGTGGTGGGGGAATAGAGTAGCTGTGCCTGCATTCTGCCCGCCACTGCATGACCTTTGACTCCACTGGAGCCTCCTCCAGTAGTTCCCAGCCTGCTTTGCCCAGCAGTCAGCAGTCCACATCACCATCAGCACGGCAAGGGGATCAAATGTCCTCATCCTGTTGCCAGGTTCCAACGTGAAGGATGAGTGCCTACCTCCTGCTTTCTTCTGGAGTACCTCCCGACAGACAGACGGTTTACATTATACTCAAATTTGATGAAAATCTGAAGCTCTTGTGAAGGAGCAAGGAGGCAGTGATGTAACGGAATGCATGTTTTCTGTGTTTGCTGTGTGACCTTTCCTGCAGAGACGGGAGGAAGGTCCCTGTGATGGCTGTTCTCAGTGCTACTTCTCGAATGAACTCAAACAGCCTGGTACACTTGTGAGAAATTTTTTTCTTAGTTAAATCATTTGAAATGGAAGACTCACCCTAAATCTGAATCTTTTGAGGGAGAAAGCCCCCCCCTGAAATCTGGGCCCTGCCTTCTGCTGGCAGCCCATGTCAGGACACGGAAGGAGGAGGCTTCCGTCCTCTCCCTGGGCAACCCACTCTCCCTGGCAAGTCCATTCCTCCACGAGCAACAGAGCCTACTTCTCTGGGATTCCAGCGTGTACGAAGGACCAACTAGTTGAGACATCTATCCTCGTGGACTGAACCACTACTGAATTCTTGGACTTTCCATTGGTAGACAGCTATGGTTGAACTAGTCGGACTACAGCCTGTAAGCCACTCTAATAAATTCCATAGATCCAGGATTCATTCCATCAGTTCCTACAGCTAAACCTTCTGCCCTAGAGGCGTCTACTGCTGGGACTCTTCTGAGACGCTCCAGGTCTCTCTCACTGATTTGTTAATTTATAAGCTATCTTCCTAGAAACTGAGTTATTTGTTGTAAGAACCTCGATGTTTCAAATGAAGGCTATCTAGGCAATAAGAAGGAACTTAAGTGGAAAAAAATTAATGTTAAGAAAAACCCACTTTGTCAGGTGATTTTGGCTAGTTCAAAAGGCTGTCAGCTTCCGAGTGAGTAGTGTTTCCCGGGGCACCTGGGCCATGGCTTCAGATATTCCCTTTAGTCTTGGTTGGTCTGATAGTTAACTCTACGCATCAACCTGTGGACTGTTCCCAGATGTGTAAACAAAGAGCTCACGCCAGTGTTCTTTTGAAGATGTTTTTGGAGGTATGAGTAACATCATACCAGGACAGTAAAGAAGCTCACACTCCATGATGTTGGGTGGCCCTCCCCCGACTCCCTGAATTGAAGGCTTTAAGAGGAAAAGGACTCAGATCCCCGCAGCTTACCTTCCTGCTCCCATGCATCATCAGCTCTTCCTGGCTCTCCAGCCTGTGGGCCTGTCCTGCAGATTTCTCCACAGTTAGTTTCCACAATTGTGTGCTCACTCTTTAGGTCTGTCTGGACACACTCACTCTTGTTCTGTTTCTCTGGAGAATGCTAATTATACAGTTGGGAGTTCCTAGTTGCTATGATTTCTCTAATATGGCAAGCTCACTGCTAATTTTGTAAGGATTAACTAAAGACAATGATGGTGACATGCCATTACTCTTCAGCATTCTTCCATACAGTCACCACTAGCCACATGGAGACTCTGGGAACTTAAAATGCAGCTATACCACATGTTGAAATGATAAGAATGTTAACATATCAGATTAAGTAAAAATAAGCTATTAATATTAATTTCAAATTTCTCTGACTTACTTGTGATGTGGCTACTACCTGATTTAAAATTCCCTATGCAGCAGCCATTATATTTAGACAGCACAGTCCTAGTCAAGCATTTCCTCCAAACCTCTTCCCTGCAGTGTTCACAAAGGTCTTTGTTTCCACCCCCATAAATGCGTGGCCAGACACAGAACTTGGGAACCAGGTACAGAAAACATGGGCTAGTTAGTGGTGGTCCTGACAGACAATGACAAGATGCTGTCATTCAGTCAATTATCAAAACACAGTCTTGACCGTGTACAGCAGAAGCCACAGTGAGAAGGGCAGCCTTGGTTACGTTGTTTGCTGTAGAGCCTTCAACCATCACGTGAAGTTGTGCTCTCCGTGACTCAGAGTGACTCTGGGCTGTTTCTGTGTGCCTTACAACTGTGATCTTATTCAAGTAGGGTATGAATGAAGCTGTTTGGAGCTAGGTAGAGACACCACCAGTGAATGATTCAAGAGTCTCTACCGTCAGTTTCTCTGTGTGGCTATTCAGCTGTGCTCCCATGTGATCTCCCAAACAAGCAATGATTTTGTAGAGAATTAGGAACAGGGCTAGTTGGTGAACTAATATGGGGAGGTCCATTGTCTTCTTCTTTGGGCAGTGGCAAAGTGGACAAGATGGCCTTTTGTTATTGTTCTTTTGTGAGACAAAGTCTCACTCTGTAGCCCAGGCTGACCTAGAACTTATTGTGTAGCCCAGGCTGGCTGCAAACTCTCAGTGATAATCCTGATTCAGCCTCCTGAGTGATGGGATTACAGGTGTGAACCACCACCACACAACTGACTGTATGTTCCATATGTTCTTTCCTAGTTTACAATGTTATGCATCTATAAAGATTCCAGAAGCTTCTAATGTATACTGTTATTTTCCATAGGATGTTGGCATTTGTCATTATCTTCCCGATCCTTGGACATACTTTCATTGTACTATCAGATGGAGTAGTAGAGGAAGAAGATTAGACCGAGAATGAATGCAGAGCTTCTAGTTTGAGCTCTGGAAAGGTGACTTGGCCACTCCGTGTCTATATTTATTATTCTGTTAAACAGAAGGTTCAGCCTCATGGTCCTTCAGGACCCTCCCTCCTTCCTCTGATACACGTTGAGATTGGAAATGACTCTGAAGACCATCAGAGTCTTTGGACTTCGGACTGCGTTAGATAGTCTCGGGAGTAATTGAAACCTTAAGTAAACTGACTTTTGAGTTCCTTTTTAGTTCAATAATAATTGAGATCTTTTGTACTTAGAAAATTACAGACACCTTGTCAAATGCCCTTTTTCACAATGGCAGGGATGAAGATTGTCTCACAGCTTAGCATTAGGAGTAGTACCATATGGCTCAGCTGTGCACACAAAACTTATTCATTGGAAATGACCACACTCTGTTAGACTTGTGAGACTGTGGTTGTCTGCCTATGTTACCATCTAGGTTCCGGAATCAATAGGGAGCAGGCTCTGGGTTCTGCTGCGATGGTATGGCTTAGGGGCTGGACTCAGACAAGGGCTCGATGGCAGCAGTTGGCAAGGCCAGCTGCAGGGAGAAGATTCTAAATGTCAGATTTTAAGTGCTGTGAAGTAAAATGTTAATATTGAGCAAGTCCTCAATCCAGAGTCTTCTAGAAGCCTCTTTCCAGTTAAGAATCAAATATTCCAGCACAATTAACAGTATCTCCATGAAAGGTACCCAACACAGAGACAATATTCCTCTTACAAAGAGAGGAAAGTTAAAATAACAATGAATATGCTTAAGACCAAAGCCTGTGCAGCCTTCAGAATGGCCTTACTCATTTCTCAGACATGTTCTGGAGACCTCAGAAATGACACTCGACCTTCGTTTACAGTAAAAGACACCTTAACCTCCCTGCAACTCTGTGACCTAAGGTTTGCCTTATCAGCTGTAATCGGACCCAATACACAGCAATCACTTAGGTTTCTCAACAATCCTTTGCTGTGTAGCTTCAGAAGTGACCCAAAACAGTGTCTACTGCTCCTGTAAAGACTCTTGACTCTCTGGAGAAGCCCATATTCCCTCTCTCAGATGTTCCTTGCTCTTTCTCTGAGCTTCTTTCTCTTAACTCCATCCTCAAATCTGTTTCTTAAATGCCTTTTAATATGCTCCAACTCTTCCTCATTTAATTAATTTATTAATGTGAAAACTGGGCAAGTGACAAAGACTGGGCTTGTAGCCCAAACAAGCTCAGGTAGAGAGGTCTGGGTTGATGGCATTGTCAGAAAAATACTCGTCACACAAGCAAGAGAACCCCAGAACCCACATGAAAGAGCCAGGAGAAGCAGTGCACGTCTGTAATACCAGCACTGGGGAGGTAGAGACAGGAAGATCCCTGGGACTTGCTGGCCAGCCAGTCATGATAAATCAGCAAGCTATAGATTCAATGAGAGACCTTGTCTCAAAAAACAAGATGGAGGGCCATTGAGGCAGCTCAT
>CABHPH010156399.1:0-30480 GCA_902168325.1 Peromyscus nudipes
ATGATGTCATTGTTTTTCTCTGCTGAGTAGTATTCCATTTTGTATATGTACCACATTTTATTTATCCATTCTTCAGTTGAAGGGCATCTAGGTTGTCTGGGCAACTACTTTAATTTCTGAAAACAGCTGATTTTAATTACACATTTATTGGAAGTTATGGCCATTATGGGGGTACCTGTAAAAATTAACACTAACAATGCTCCAGCATATGTCTCTAGTAAAATGAAACAGTTTTTTTGCCACGACAACATAAAGCATAATACAGGTATACCACACAATTTTACAGCACAAGCAGTTATAGAAAGATCTAATTGCACTTTAAAAGATACACTTAATGAACAGAAATGGGTAATAAAACCCCCAGAGATAGATTACAGTGTTTTATTAACTTTAATTTTTTTAATGCCAATGAAAAAGGAACAACGGCCTTGAAGAGATACTGGATAGTAGGAAAAAACTGCTGAATTAAACAGTCTATATTTTAAAGACATGTTGACCTCATATGGAAACCAGGATATGTGTTACATTGAGGAAGAAGTTTTGCTTTTGTTTCCACAGAAGAAGAAAAACTATGGATACCATCAGGATGATAAAGATTAGGTTAGAACAAGAGAGACCTGATTATGAAGGGGCAATAGTTCATCATATAGCTTGGTCATTCAACCCAAACTAACTTATAAGACTAACAAGTGCCTTTCATTTGCTCAGGTATAAAAACAACACAAAACAAAAAAAAAATCAAAAATGAACTCTGAACTCCCCAAAGTTAGGGTTTGGGAAGGATTTTATTTTTGTTTTTTCAGGAGAATAAAAGGATCAAACTAAAGGAATCTGGAAACCACTGGACAAATGAGGTATCTGAAGAAGAAGGACAAATCATCAAAAGAAAACGTCCCAAGAAAAAGAATAAATTGGCCTAATGGTATAACATACCTCCACCGGGGTAGATTTTCATAAATCCTCCCAAATGCTTGTTTTATTTATTTTTTTGGTTTTTGGTTTTTGGTTTGTGTTTTTTTTTTCTGCTGCTCTATACAAACATAAAAGGCATATGATCTTTTTGTGGTCCCAATGCAATTGAAAAATCAAAGCTGGCTTTGGAGTTGGCTCTCTCCTCTAAACCTATGCAGGCTTGTTAAAGGAAATCCAAAATCTCTGTCTCCTCTCAAAAGAACCACCTGGTGTGGGTCAGAAGAAAACCAAAATTAAGGGACTATACATACAAGACAAGGTATGACAGTCCTTCAAAAGTCCTGCTTCACAGAAAGTATGTCAGGTATTCTAGGCCTGTAGGCTAAAGATGGATGCTCCAACACTGCAGAGGAACCTTGGGTGGCTGTCCAAACATCAGCTGTCTTTGTCATATCTATAGTTTTGGAAGTTGCTGGCTCTACACTCCCTGTTTACTAAAGTAATATTTTATCCTTCTCAGGTCTCTGATGAGGTTGAAGACTAGATAGTTATTTTTATCATTTCTTTGTTACCAAATTCAAAACAGAAACTCACAAAAGAGATGCAAAATTTATAAAAATTGAGAGACATAAAATATTAAGTTGTTTATTTCTTTATCTAAGAAAATGTTTTAATGTCTAAAAGGATATTTTTTAGCTTGGTAAGACAAGTTATGATAGGATGTGGTTTAGGTATAAGACTTTGGACTCACCAATATAGGATAGATAACAGAGTACTTTCTCCAAATATAAATGGATCAGACAATGTGAATGTAATTCTTGTCTAATAATTGTATATAGTTTTACTTGTTAGAGTTAAAATTTTTCCTTTTTATTTAGTCAAAAAGGGGGAAATATTGCAGGATGGTTGATTGCACTGTGAAACCTGATACTGTGTTAACAAAATCAAACTTGGATCAGGGGGTGGAGTCAGCAACTGGTTTATAGGAATTAGCCATAGAGAGTATGGAAAAGCCAGGAAGGTGAATAGAGAGACACACAGGAAGGAATAGGGAGGGACTTGGAGTTGCATGGTCTTTTTGGTTTGGGACAGCTGGAGAGATGCTGTCTTGCTGGGTCTTTGGTCAGCTTGTTGCTTCTCTGCCTCTCTGAGCTAGCAGGTTTTCACCCAAAACATCTGACTCCTGAGTCTCTATTGGTAAATAGAACAATAGAGATTTTGCTAAAAACTACATTTGACAGCAGCACCCAAGCCAGTGCCAGAGAGAGCAAAAGTCCCACCAGGCCATGGCCTGAGTGGCGGGGCTCTGACTATGGGGCTACAGGGCTGCAGAAGGTAGTTAAAATATCAATAGATTCATGTGCAGCTGCTAAGCTGACAGAAAAATGACACAGGTTTGACCCTACCAAAACTCACAGTAAAACATGAAGTTCAAGCCTTAGCAGTAGATGCTTTCTAAGATAAATCCACTGGCAAGCCACCGAGCTCTTGTCTTTAACTATCTCTTACCCACTTGTCTCTCATTTTGACATTCTCATGGAGAGGAAATATTTGTGGGATAGCTTAAAAAGAGAGAATAACCCCATGGATGTAATTTCAAAGATAATATTTTGGGCAGAGACATAGATTAGCGCTGCAGGGACTCTGTAATGTGGGTATTTACTTTCCATCCCAACTTTCTCATAGCTTTGGGGTTTAATTTGTTTGCATTTTTGTTGATAGCTTGGCTCCATCACTAACTTTTCATCTCTTCAGGCATACATAAAATCCTAATATTTTCATATTCTGTTTCTATACTGTAAAACTCTAAGTTGCTGCTACAGTGTACAGTTGAAATGGACTAAGTTTGTATATCTATGGAATTGTCTGTTTTTCAGAAAAATGTAAGCAAATGTTTATTTATTGTAAGTTAATCTGAATGCTTCTGACCCTTTCCAGTACTTGGAAATAGGAAATATAAATCAATAGATTGCTGAAAACAATTTTCAAATATATAACTGAACATTGAGCTATTTCTCAAAAGTTTAAAAATTATTTCATTATTTTCATCTGCATGCACATATCTATCTGTGTGGTTATGTTTATGTGGGTAAAGTTGCCCAAAAAGGCCACAAGAGGGCATTAAACCCTCTGGAGCTGGAGTACAGGCGACTATAAGCTGCCCAATATAGGGGCTGGGAGTGGAACTTGGATCCTCCGCAAGAGCAGTATGCAATCTTAATCATTGAAGAATCTCTCCAGCACCCATGATCTGTTAAGTATGGAAAAACTCCCTATAAGAATAAGTGCCATAAAATGGATTTTGATTGCTCATCTGACAATTACCCAAAAAATGAGGAATGTGTGTAAAATTGAGAGTATAGACAGAGAATATACACACTGTGATGGGAAGTACAAGCTGAGGTTGTCATCAAGCTGGCTCTGTGGGTTCCCAGGCTTTGATAACCTCATCATCTACTTCTCTGATATCATTCACTATAGAAATATAGAAGCATGGTAGATGTCAGGAAAATAAAGGCAAATGTAGGAATCCACCCTTCCACAGAATTTACAAGACCCACTGTCCAGCAGTACTGATGAAGTTGAGGTCTTAGATCCTCTTCTGGATGCCACAAAAATAAAGATAGGTTGACTCTGAAAGGAATGAGGAACAGATGTCCAAAGGACAAAAAAGTATTGAATTCTGAATACTAAAGCCCCTAGCAATGACATATTTTAAATAGGATTACATATTGCTAAGTGGACAATTTAGAGAGAAAGATAAAGGATATTAACAGAAATACTATGTTCTAAAATTAAATGATCTACCAGAAATCTCAAAGATACTGATCTAAACAAAAGACATAAGTTACAACAGAAATGGGAAGCAAAATAATGACAATAATAATAATAATAATAATAATAATAATCATCATAATCATCATCATTCTAATATTATAATCCACTATTTAAATATCTGACTTTAGCCTTTTCTTCATCATAGACCAGACTAACCAATAGCAGCCAATAGTGTGCAGAGGCCATATATAAAGCCAGCAGAGAGAATATTCTAGAAAGATGGTAGAGAAGAAAGGACTAGGACTCTGTCTACTGCCCAGACCCCAGTGTCTACTGAAGGCTTGATATTTCCAATGGAAAAGTCTTAGAAAATAACACTGGTCAATTTCTGGCAAGCTCAGCTCTCCACAGCAGCAGTGATTATCCTCACCTTTAAACCTCAGGGTGGCAGCTCAGTATGTTTCTGGAACAATCTTCACATCTTATGTATTAAAAGAGTAAGAGTTCACAAGATAGAGTTTATCCTCTAGATAGTGGGACCTGTATTGTGACCAATGCTGGTGTGACACTGGTTTTAAATGTCAGCTTGCCAGAATGTAGAATCTGCTGAGCAAGGGGGCCTCAATTGAGAAGTTGGCTTCATTGCCTTAATTAATATGGAAAGACTCACCAAAATGTGGACAGTACCTGTAATAACAGCCCAAATTTTTGAAAAGGACATGGAGGAAGGAAAATTATTTGACTCTGGCCCTCTCTTGCCACTGAGTTGATGAAATGAAAATAACTAAAGACATTTCCAGCATGACGATGACTAGGGGCTGATTCTAGCTATGTTTCCCAGCATCCCTTGCAGCAATGTATCTGCTATCTCGCCAAGGGAATATAAGTCAGAAACCCCATATTCAAGCTTCGCTCATAATGACTGTGATGGTTCATACTATAAGCTTGACAGGATACGGAATCACATAGAGGACAAACTTGAGCAGGAACGGGAGGGAGCTTGTAGACTATGTTAATTGAGGTAGAGAGATCCCCCTTGAGTGAGACTTCATCATCCTATGGGCTTGGGGCCCAGGCTGAATAAAACAGAAGTGGGTGACCTGAGCGGTGGCATCCATCTCTTTCTGCTTCCCGAGTGTGGCCAGCTGTTTGGAGCTCCTGCTGTTGACTGACATGATGGACTGTACCCTTGAACTGTCAGCCAAAATAAACCAGTTCTTCTCTCCTTAAGTGGCCCTTGTCAGGTGGTTTGTCAACATAGTGAGAAAATAAATGAATACGATGACTTCCACAAATAAGGTTGCATTTGGATGACATTTTCCAGCCACTGGTGATGCCCCCAGGGAGAAATCCATAGCAACGTGAAGGTTGTTTTCCTGAATCTTTCAGTGACCAGAAATATCTGAGAAAAATGGACTCTGACTGGGTGATATGGTGAGCTACTGGGGTATGATTTAGTAGCTCACCCAAGGAAGGGACAGTCCCATGATTAATGTTCCTGATTCCAACATGACAGGGATCATACACTAAAGCCTCAGCATCCCGTCTCCCTCCACCTCCACTCCACATCTGCTTACCCCCACCCCCATCATCTGCTCACCCCCACCCCTCAAAACAAACTCACTAACGTATCTTGAAGATGTTGTCTTCAGCTGACATTACATACGGAGCCCATAGTCTCATGCAGATGGCCTCTCAGAATCCCCATTGCCACTCCACAGGTCACCACAGGAGCCGGGCATGAAGAAATATTTTCAACTTCCATCTCCCTACCTCCTTCTTTTATAACTCCCTGCAGAGGGGGAGCTAAATGACCCAGCTCTGTCTCCATGAAAGCATGCATGACTCACACGCTGTTTAGTATTCACAGGCCATCCTTCCTCCACCCAGCAAGACACACTTAACCAAATGACCTCATTCATCTTCACAGGAGCCATGAGCCTTGTTTTTTTTTTTTTTGGCAAAACAACCACAGATGCTGTTCCTCCTGTTTCATAGATCAAGACTCTAAGGGAGAAAACACAAAAGCTACAAAAGGGCATCCAAGAAATGGCTGACTTCATTCAAAGGCAAACCTCCAACCCTCTAAAGCCACCACTCAGTGGGGCCAAGCATTTGGGGCTGGTAATTGCATGAAAGTAGTTGTGAAGGGGCCCGTGTGAAGGCTCAGTGGG
Source organism: Peromyscus nudipes (assembly GCA_902168325.1). Classification (NCBI taxonomy): domain Eukaryota; kingdom Metazoa; phylum Chordata; class Mammalia; order Rodentia; family Cricetidae; genus Peromyscus; species Peromyscus nudipes. Next base: position 5,865 of record CABHPH010156399.1, read on the forward strand.
TAAAGGAGTTTGCCACTAAATGTGATGGCCTGATTTCAACACCTGGAAGCCATGTAATGGAAGGAGAGAACTGACTCCTGCCAGTTGTCTTCGATCTCCCCAAGTGTCATGGCATGTATATGCACACTCACATATATACACAATGACAAAACAAATACAACATAATAAAAATAAAATGAAGTAGGAAGAGTTAGTGTTAAAAATAGATTTGCACAGCATACATATGTACACAGACACACGAGTCTCATCCATGAATCTTAAGCTTCTCTTGAAAACTCCCAAGAGAAAGTCTCAGACTGTCTTCCTGAGTTCCAGGATACCTTGCAATTGTAAATAAGGAGTCAGGTCTCCTCCCCTTGGGTCCACAACTTCTGAACTGATATAATGTTCACCTGCCTACTTTGTGGCCAGATACTACTGGTGATGTAGGTAACCGTGGGTCTATCCTTTCCATATATCACTAAAGAGGCAAGAAATCTAGATTCTTTATTCATCAGACTCCTCTCTTACTACACAATGATCTTATCATTTGTAAAATGCATTGGGAATGAAAACTATGGTTACATGGCACCATTTCTGTCTACATTTTCTACCTCTTTGTAAATCTTAGCATAGAAGATAGTGGGTTTCATGACAGCATCTCCACACATAGCTTGTTCCCGTTGATCACTTCCTCTGCTCCCATCCCTTCCGTCTCACCTCTTCCTTCCCCACTAGCTCCTCTCCTGCTTTCATGTTACAAGTACGCTGTTCCCCACCCCGACATTCCTCAAGACTTCTGTTCTGGAGATGAGAGATGACTCCGCAGTGGAGAGGACTTGTTCTTCCAGAGGACCTGAGTTTGGTTCCCACCATCACAGCAGGTGGTTGAAAACCACCTGTAACTTCAGCTCCAGGGAAACCAACTCTCTTTTCTGCCATCTCTAGGCACTGACAGACATATACATAAAGTATTGAGATGTACACACACACACACACACACACACACACACACAGACACACACACACACACACACACACACACACACACACACACACACACACACCTTTTTTTCTTCTCCATGGTCCTCTTTCTAAAAAGTTCCATGACCTATAACCTCAACCTAATATATACATATACAAATTTATAAAAATATGATCCATATATTAGAGAAACCATTGTATTTGTTTCTCTAGGTCTGGAATACTTCACTTAATACAATAATTTTCAGTTCTATCTATTTTGTTTCAAATGTCAGGTTTTATTTTTTGCATCAAAATGTCAAAATATTGTGCTTATGCACCACATTTTTTTTAATCCATTCATCTGCTGGTGAATACTTAGGTTGTTTTCATGACTATTGTGAATAATGCAACAATCAACATCTGGGTGCTGTTATCTTAGTGATAGGACCTGGAGATATGTGCCCATCCTATCATTTCAACCCTGTGCCTACAGTAACAGAGTGGGTGGAACAGAGGTGGCAGCTCTGTGGTCCCTGTAACCTTAGTCACTGTCAGGTGACTGAAGAGATGTGAGCAAGACCAGGTTTGCAGAGATGTAGAAAAGGGAGCTGGAGGAAACAGACCTTGGAAGTGAAGAGAAACGACTTTTATTTTATGCAAAGTATTTGATTTTTCCCAAGCATCATATTGTGGTCAAGAAATTTGACTCTTGGCCAATCAGGAGAGATAATATGGTGACAAGATGATACTTAGAGATGACGCTATAAAACTATGATATTAGTAATGACTGATAGACAGCTGGAGGTTTTATTTGGTGAGGGAAATGTCCCTTGTGATGTTGGCTAATACCACAATGAACATGGTATTGGCATGGGGTTAGGGGTGATGATGTTAACTAAAGTTCAAACACAAGAACCATTGTTACCTTGAATCCAGAGACACATCCTCACCTTGTCTTGGTCAGAATACTTCAGTCAGAAGTAAACAATATTACACCTGAAATGACAGTATATCTGGTGTTGGGTAGCTGCTCAGTTTCAGAGATGTTTACACTCATTGTGTATATTTTGACTTTTTATTTGTGTGTGTGTGTGTGTGTGTGTGTGTGTGTGTGTGTGTGTGTATGCTAGGCTGAGAGAAGCATTGCAAAGGTTAGAGAACAACTCCCAAGAGTTGATTTTCTCCTACCATATGGGAATTTGTCCCAGGGATCAAACTCAGGTGTCATGTTTGGCAGCAAACAGCCTTACCCACTGAGTCCCAATCTTTGACTTTAAACAGCACCTTACCCCCATCTTCAGTGATGATGATACAGAAGAAAAAGTGATGAAACTGTAGCTTATCTTGGGCAGGAACCTGGATAAAAGTTTGTATTCAATGCCTATAATCCTCAGACCTGCAGCGTGACGTTAGTACATTTATCCCGATTTTATAGATGAGGAAATGCCACCATGAGAGTTTTAAGGAGTTTATTGGAGATCTCTGCAGTAATGAGCAGCAGATCTGGAATTAAAGTGATTGGTATTGATCTAAGGCTCTGCCTTGCTGCCCCATCACAAAGACTTCTAAGCAAATCTCAATAATTGAAGTCCTTCTTTATGAAAGCTTTTCATTTCATTTTTCCCAATAATGACTCATTTTAAACCAACAGCCCAGACATGTGTCATATTCTTAATCCAGTTCTTGAAATTTGACGACACTGTGTGATTTTTATTTTACATTCCCATGGACAGAAAACCTACTGTTAACTTTTCCCTTCATTACTACAAGGCTCTGTCCTAATCTTGTACGTGTTGGGTTAAAGAGACAGAATCAACCTTTTGCTTTAGAGATCCGCCTTACATCTCTAGAGTAGAAAATTAATATTGGTGAGGTTTTCATTTCCTTAAATTTTGGGAATGCATGGCAAAGCACGTGGCTTTCAGACCTCTGAGTTAAACGACAACACTCTCAAAATGTTAGACATCTCAGGAACAGCTTCTAAAGTTTTGCTTTCTCAAAGACCTACAACTTTTTACTTTTTGCTGTCAGCTGATTTAAACACTTCCAAAAGGAACTTTCTTGTGAAAATTTCACTTTTGTCTCTTAGACTGTGATGGAAGCAATGAGCCGCCATGGTCTCTGAAGCAGCCCTTCCCAGGAGCCATTGCAGCTGGCCACTTATAAAGTCACCAGCAGAAGCATATAGAAATGGTTTGTGGTAAATATTGAATTTCTGAAGATAGACACAGAAATAGGAAATAATATATTGATTTTCTTATCAAATCTTCTGTGTATATGTATCTGGGTTTTTGTTCTTTATAACATCATGTTGATACTTAGATAACTGCAATTTTTATGAGTTTTGGCCTTTCATTTTATTTCATTTTCCATCTCTGTACACAATTACAAATGTTTTGGGAATATTTAGAGCTTTGGGTTGAACTCTTTTATTCACATGAGAATTAATAAAATCTAAACAGGGTGAAATTATGACCCTATTCATTTATCTACAGGTTCAATGAGAGTTGGAATTTGCTCAGACATGTGGACTTTGGTGTATTTAAATTATTTGGAATCAAATATATCCTCTGCCCAGCAGCATCGTCATGGTGATGATGTAATCCCAGCACTTGGGTGGAGGACCCCTGCATGCCTGACTTTCAACCCAGATGACATAGAGATATCAAAGCCAGCACGGGCTACACAGGGAATCAAACACAAATAACAACAAAAACAACCACAAAAAAAAAATCATGTCTGACATCTAAGGTCTCTGGAATTTTGTGGCCAGTAATCATTAAAACAGAAAGAGAATATAACATGTTTGCACATGCTTGTGTTTGCGTGAGCAGCAGTAGGTTAAAATTAAGTATTTCAATTAGCTTAAAAATAGAGTAGATTAAAACAATGGCAGTCACTTGTGAAGAAGCTAAATGGGCAGTGCTCTCAGAGGCAGTCCCTCATCTCCCACACATCCAGTCTTATGATGGAGGTGGAAGGACACCCTCTGAGCTAAGTGAATAGGATCCTACTGAGCTGCCACTACCCAGTGACACTAAGCAATCACAGCAGAACAAACACTGCTCTAGCACTGGGTGGGAAATATGGCAGAAGTTGCTCCTTTTAAAAATCGGGCACAAGGTTACTATTTCATGGCTCACAGTACATAAAATCTGAAAAAAAAATTTCAAAACTGCATTATATGTTTGTGTTCTTGTCAAAATGACTTTTTTTTAAACCTAATTTCTGAATATACCTGTGCAAAACAAGGGCGACCTTTTACTTAAAATTTATTGTGACAGGAGAACTCAGAAAGCTTTATTCTTTTGTGCCCAAATGTATCATTTTGCTTTGTTTAAAGCACATAGTCACAGTCACCACCCTAGTGCCCAGTCCACAATTAACAAGACAGTTTTCTTTAGAAGGTATACTCTGAGTTGCCTCTGTGATGATGAGCTTTTTCAATTTGACATCTAGAATTATCTGGGAGGAGAGACTCAATGAGAAATTATTTACATTGGATTGTCCTGTGAGTGTATCTGTGGAGGACAGTCTTAATAGGTTCATTGAAGTAAGAAGTCCCAGTCCACTGCGGGTGGCACCATTCTCTAGACAAGGAGTCCTGAACTATGTAGGTGTCCAGAAATCACACTGAGCACAAACAAGCGAGCATGCATACATTCACTTTTCTCTACTCTTGTCTGTGGATGTTTTGTAACTGGTTATTTGAATTCCTGCTTTGATTTCCCTACAATGATGGACTGTAATCTAGAATTGCAAACTGAAATATGCTTTTTGTTGGGGTGTTTTATCAAGGCAACAGAAATGAAACTCATAAGCCTCCAATTTGTTAATTATTAAATATATCTGCTAGTCCTAAGAAAGGCAACATTGGGCTGTTCTTGTGCTTGAGTCTCCTCACGCAAGGTCAACACCTGAGTAAGATCCCTATTCAGAATCTGTGCTCTGCAATCAGAGCTCCAGGCTGGAGAGGCAAGTGTGAATCAGGGGGCTTGTGCTATTCCGTGTGACAGCCTGATGGTCATGAGTCTGACACATTAATAAATATATTTTTGATTATTTTCAAAGTTGATCCCCAAAGAAAATATCAAATAAGTATTTGGTATTTATCCTGGGGCATAGAAACATATCCAGACCTCAGGGCAGTAAAATAAGTTCATTTTTACTCTGGTGAATAAATCAACATTCCTAATGTAGCATGATGTTTAATAAATTCCTGTAATGTTGTTGAGGCTAGTAGATTTTCCTAGGAAATAGACAGGTGGCTAACTACAAAGTCTTATGAAAGTCTGGCTTTATTCAATTGAACACTTTTAGCCAATGCACCTGAAGGACAATTTTCGTGTTGCTTTTTAATAACTTAAGTGGTGTCCACCCGGTAATCAAACTGTCTTCTGCACTTCTACCCACCTGTCCACTGAGCGAGTACCATTAAGACTCAGCCCGTGGCTGACACCCCTTCCACTCTCACGGGACTGTCCGTTCCTGTCTTTAAATTGCTAATAGCATTTCTCAAAGAAAGAACGCAGATCTACTACTTAACTTTGCTGGGCATTTCTTTGCCTATTTGCAAGATGGGAAAACAGCTTTTCTTAATATCTTATATAATACTTTTAAGATGACAGCAAATACTATCTATGCATCTATGTAAACTACATGCAGTGAATCCACTCTCCTAAAATAGTTCATTAAGGTGTTTTCAAAAGGATCTCAGACCCTCCAGTACTGCCTTCTACTGGTGTGAGGTGATTAGAAGACTGTAGGATTTCCCTGGTTGCCTCGATGTTCATTAAGCTGATAAAACTGAAAATCTGTTTCCCTGACACTAAAGAACAAGTTAGTGAAAAAGCAACCTGAATGTGGCATTTCAAAATCTAAGAGTCTTCAGAGTTGAATGCTCACCAACATCCTGAATGAGGAAAATAAAGCTCAGGTAGCTTTGATTACCAGTATACAGGCAAGTGTCTAGATTACAAGATTCCACAGCTCTTGCTTAATATCATTGGAGTCTAGGCCTTTGCAGAAAGTGAAAAACTTCAGGGACTCTGCATGGTGTCACCACAGCAACATCTCCATGGGGACTTTTTCCTCAGCAGATCCAAGGACCCTCTCCTACTCCTATGTAATCCTTACTATGGGAACTAATATACTTATTTGGTCATTCAACCAATGTGGTCACCATTCTGAGGGCACAGCAGCATATAAGACAGAAAAAAGTTTAGGAAGGATATGCTGTACGAGAGAGTGAGGCCTGCTATTGGTGCTTCAGGTGTAGCTGGAGAAAGATTAAGATGAGATCTTTGTCCCCCAAGGTCCCTTACGACTTGTATCCACACTATTGTATCATCACCTCCGTTCTCTCCAGATGGATGTGGGCTGACTCATAATTTACTTTCTTTTTTCTTTCTTTTCTTCTTCTTTCTTTGTTTCTTTGTTTCTTTGTTTGTTTGTTTGTTTGATTGATTGATTCTTTCTTTTTTTTGGCTTTTTTCAAGAAAGGGTTTCTCTGTGTAGTTTTGGTGCCTGTCCTGGATCTAGACCAGGCTGGCCTTGAACTCACAGAGATCCACCTGGCTCTGCCTCCCGAGTGCTGGGATTAAAGGTGTGTGACACCACCACCTGGCCTTAATTTACTTCTATCAGAATGCAGCAAACAGTATCATTGCCAAGAATAAGTTATAAAAGACCATGACTTCCTCTTGCTCTCATTGGTGAAGCACACGGCTGAGGAAAAGCTCTGTAGTAACAAACTGAAGCCTCAGTCCAACATTCTGTTAGCAAGTGAATCCTGCTTCCACCAGATGATTGGCATTGGAGACAGATCCTCCACTCTGTCTGTGCATCTCTGGGTAATACCCCAAGAGGCATGTGATGAGAAACCAAGAACCACAGATTAGAGCTTACCCAGTGTCAGCTTCCTAGCCCACAGAAGCCAGGAGACAATAATATTGAGTTACTAGGAACTGAGATAATTTGTTATGCAGCAGTGGTTATCCAGTGCAACATGGCGGTACCTCACTGCAAACAGAACAACTGAGCAAGATCACAGAAAGAGTCTAAGTTTAGATTAGCTGAAGGGTAGAGGTTCACCCCAATAGTGGTTAAAGGCAGCATGCATGCAGCCTATACCAGGAAGGTTAGTGAGCAGGAACTACTAAGATGTCCCAGATGAGATACAACAACAAAGGTGATCAATATGATGATCACCAAGATTTGAGGGGCTCTTTTGTGGTTATACTTATTTTTGAGACAGTGTCTTACTTTGTAGCCCTGGCTGGCCTGGATCTTGCTGTGTAGAATAGGATAGCCTCAACTTTACAGAGAGCTGTCTGTCTTTTTCTCCAAAGTGCTAGGATCAAAGGCATGTGCCACCAAACCTCATTTTTTAAAAAATCACTTAGTAACTATTGACATTTTATAACAAATATGTGTAAATGTTAACAAACCAGTCATGACAAGATTCTTGTCTATACCAGAGTGTTGGTGTCATGAAATTATCAGATCTTAGATATTTTTCTAAATGTTGATTTGAAATAGGTTACCTACTACTCTGAGCAGACAGTCTGGGAAAACACAATAACGCTGATCACTTGAGTTCTTAAAATCCTCATAAAGACCCAAGGGAGCAACTTCACTCCTTCTTTGTCAATTGATTTCCACATCAAATTATCCTAACATAGTTAGTTATTATGGAATTTCTCCCTCTATCTAGAAGTTGACAATGGGACATCAAGACTTCTGTCATGTACTTGTCTCATGGGCAAACTCTGAAAAATAAAAGTTTTTGGGTTTTGATGAGTCCCAGCTTTCAAAGAGAGCAAGCATCCCCTCACTCAGAGGATGACAGTATTGACTAGTAAAAGGTATCTGTCTCAGTCTCCAAGGACATCCAGGTCCCAGCATAGAGCAGAGAAGAGGAAAAGCGTGGGCCATTCCTCCACATAGGCTTAGTCATGTATGTAACCTTACAGTACACACGCATGCAGAAGATATATGCATGTTAGCACTCTTGATCCAAAGGCTCTCCTACTCACCCTAAATCATGGGGAGATTTTAAAAATGCTTGGGATCTCTCCCCCGCCCCAACACTAACCATCAGACTTACTGGAACTGGAAAAAGAAGGGGAAGGATGGACAAATGAAGAGTGGGGGGCCATTGTGTTGGTAAAGGGGCTCTCAGCAGGGGTCATTAAGGATGCTCTAGAAATGATTTAACAGGGAAAGAAAGGGAGGAAGGGGAAAAGCTGGGGAGACAGCCTAGCAGGTGAAGTATCTGCTGCATAAGGATGAGAGCTAGCACCCACATAGATGGCTGGTGGGTGAGCATGGAAGCAGACTTTTAATCCCAGTGTTTAGGAACTGAACACAGAGATCTGCAAAGTAAACGGCCTAGCTAGGCTAGATTAATAAGTGAGCTCTGGCTTCAGGTGAGACCTGCCTCAGTGTGGATAACAATAAAGCCATCTAACATCTGCCTCTAGCCAACACACAGGCACACACAAGAATGAGCTCACACGCACACACACACACACACACACACACACAGAAAAAAAAAGAACCACGATCAGAGACCTAAGCAGTATTTAAAGGTGAATGTATTTGCAAAAGTCATTATACGACATGTTAATTTCATTGAAATAAAAAGACCAAACTGTCAAGTCACTGTTGGCCCTGTTTCTTTTTAAAGCATTAATAAAACCAATATTTGAATGATTTCATTTAATTGCTACAGAAACTCCCGATGAGGTGTAATCACACATGTGCACCTCCTGAGAATCTCAGCCACTGTTATTGACTTGGCTGCTTGTGTTATTGAACCTAGAATTGTGTGGTCGCAGCTGCAACTGCTTTCTGCCTCTGTGTCAACGCAGAAACCCTCATCAGGAAATGGATCAGGCACACCAGGGACTGTGGTCCACTAGGATTCAGAGATGGTCTTCATCCAACTGTCCATCCTGCATGGAGCCAGCCACTGATCACTTCAACTGTGATTTGTGTAATTATAAAAGGAACTAAAATTTTATTTAACTGAAATTAATTTAATCTCCAATTCCAATAGGCATATGCCTAAATATTTGCTCTAATTGGATGACACAAATTCATGGGTAAATGAAAAAAAATGAAATAAAAGGAGGGCATGATTATTCCTAAAGTACGGAGATTTTTATTGTAGCTACAAGGGAGAAACAGGCAGAGGGAAGAGTCCAGGCTGAACGTGGCTGCCAGACTAAATGAGATCATGAAAGGAGGGAGAACAAGAGAGGAACGGCTGACTAAGAGAGGTGGCCTGGGCCAAGAGGCCAAGAGACCTTAGCCAAGTGACTGGTGTAGTCAAAATGGCTGAGTTATATAGGGATGAGGAGTGCTGTGAGGAGCCACAGGTAAGACCTGTCCCAAGTTTGAGACCTAACAATGGGAACATCAGGAAGGGAATAATAAGGGTTTAACTAGACCAATGTGTACTACCAAGGTGTGACCAAGGCTACTAGACAGATCCAAGGTAGGGCAGGGCTCTGCAGGAAATCCTAAATGTGGATTATGACAATGGTAAAAGTTTGTGCTGTATCACTCAAACCACCAAGTCCCTCAGAATTATCAAAAACACTGAAAATGTCTGAGCGTGGCAGTGTGTGCCTTCAATCCCAGCACTTGGGAGACTGAGGCTGAAAGGTCATCTGCTGAGTTCAAGGCCAGTGTGGGCTACATAGTGAAAATTGGTGTCAAAAAAAGCCAAAGTGGAGCAAACAAACTAACCAAAACTTTGAGCAATGCAAATGGGCAAGGCATGTCTCCAAAACACCAATATCCCTATGGCATTTTCAAAAAAAAAAGATTTGTCCATATTTTTAGACTTTAAATTATTATTTTAAATTATGTGTTGGTCTGTGTCTCTGTGTGAGTTTGTGTCCATGAGCATAATGCACATGAGCGGAGGCCATAAGAGGGTGTCAGATCTCCCAGAACTGGAGTTATGAACTTCTAGATATGGGTGCTCAGAACTGAACTCAGGTCTTCTGTAAGAGCAGTCAGTGCTTTTAACCACTGAGCCATCTCTCTAGCTCATGAAAATTTCTAGTTGTCTAACACAGCACATTCAGACACCTAGAATGGACTTTGTGTAAACTTAAGTATACTACCCACAAAGAATGTTCTAAAAAGAAAAAGAAACCACCATTAGAGATGCCAGGAAATAAATAGTATTAAAAATTAAAAAGAATTTTTTATCATTGGATCAAAACTTGACATCATTACCTCATTATAGTTTAACTACATTCAAAGTTGATAGTACTTCTCATACAGAAACTAGTCAAGCATAAGCTATTCATTCATATATGGCAGCCTCAGAATTTATTCTTGTTACTCATACAAAGACCCTTCTGTCCTGGGACATTCCTTGGATAGTACCAGACACACTGGCAAAGAATGAATAAGACAGAAAGTTAAACTTCTAGAAGGCTCAACTCACTCAGCAGATATTAATTTGACCGGTGGGATTCACGACATGTCCTGATTTGCTGATCCTAATCACACCAGTGACTCGAGGTTGAAGGCTTAAAGCTCCAAAGAGAGGCACATCTGGAATTCTTAGGAGGGCCACTGCCCCCATATGCAGCTGCCTTTGTGTGTACCCCACTCCTGAGTTATTTGAATGTCTATTGAGACACAGCATTGAAAAATGTAAGTACTGATGTTCTTTTCATCCGTGCCAGTTATATTAAGAGATCTGGAATCGTTACAAGTCATGGGCATAACAGACTGTTTCATTCTCATTTTGACTCTGTAAGATCTGAGCCACGCATGGTTAAGCACCATTTCTGTGGGGATTAGCCAACATGGCATTAATTTCCTATAAAGAGTCACATTCTCAGATGGAAATACTTTATACAAAGTAATTTGGAATTGGCATACTCAAATAGGATTTTCATTCGGAAGGGGGGTGAACATCTGTACACATGTATAAGGAGGTCATAGTTCAATCTCAGGTATCATCCTTGGATGCTAGTCCTTGTCTCTGGTTGAGGTGGTTTACTTTGTTTTGAGATACTCTCTTACTTAGACAGTAGCTCACCAAGTAGGCTAGACTAGCTGGTCAGTGAGTCTCAGAGATCTGTCTGCATCTCTCCAGTACTATAGATAATGCAAACCAATACAACCAAACCCCTATTTTTATGTGGGTTCTGGGGAGCAAACTCAAATCCTCAGGCTGGTATGGCAAACATTTTATGGACTCAGCCATATCCCCAGGCTTCAGATATCATTTCTACTTAGTAAAATGTTCAGTCAGTGACCCTGGTGGATAGGCATGCATACCCAAGCTGATGGGAATATTGATAGAAGTGCCTAAGAGGAACAGCCCTTCAGAGGTGCCCTCTTGCTCCTAACCTTGGCAGTCAGACTCATTAGCTTCTGGATTCACATTTTCACAACTCCTGGTGTAGATATACTTATGATTCAGCAATATCACTGTATGTACAGAGAGACACAGTCAAACAGTAGAGTCTATGGGGCCGTATGCCATCCTTATTACAGGAGCAGTAGAGTTCATGGGGCCGTATGCCATCCTTATTACAGGAGCAGTAGAGTTCATGGGGCCATATGCCATCCTTATTACAGGAACAGTGTAGTCCATGGGGCCATACGCCATCTTCATTACAGAAACAGAAGCATTTTTAAGCTCATACGAATTTTCAGCTGACAATGAGTATAGTGGTGCATGCCTTAAATCTCAGTTCTCAACTGGAGGACAACTGAGGGTTTGGTGTCAGCCTGAGCTATACAGTTAATTCAGTGTAGCCTGGGCTACATAGTAAGACCTGGTCTAGTAATAAAAGTTAATAAGATACAAACGGTGGCTAAAACTTGTTAAAAGTGGCATATGCCTTTAATCCCAGCACTCGGGAGGCAGAGGCAGGTGGATCTCTGTGAGTTCGAGGCCAGCCTGGTCTACAGAGCAAGTTCTAGTGCAGGCTCCAAAGCTACACAGAGAAACTCTGTCTTGAAACAACAAAACAACAACAACAAATTACAACAGAAGAAATTAACATGGCATTCCCCACAGTCACCCTTTGTAGAGTTTTACATCATGATTTCTGGAGGCTCTTTGGGAAGGCCATTTATCAAGGATAACTTTGGGGTAAAATTGCTACGTTATGAACCTATTAGTGAGTGAATTCTCCTAATTAAGCTCCAATTCTAAGATTCAGGCTGACCAAGGAGAGATTGTAGGATTGGAGACGTATTCAGACACAAAAATTGAAACAAGGAGGGTGGTTGTTGATGTGAGCATCCTTCAGAGGACCAAAATTTAGCGTGTTGGGAAGCAAAGCATTCACAAAACATTCTATATTTAAAGAAGAAATATTAAATGATCCTAAATGGAGTTTTCTACAGAAAGAAGACAGCAAGGTCTTAACCAGCCATCCCAGTCCCTTAGTTTTCTCTCTGTCTCTCTATCTCTGTCTCTCTATCTCTGTCTCTGTCCCTGTCTCAATCTGTGTGTGTGGATGTGTGTGAATTCTCACATTCCATATTAAAACCACAGAAATGTAACATAACTGTGTAGCCTAGACTTTAATATTCTGAGACACTAAAAAACTGCCGTGCACACACTCTCTTATTTCGTTTCTCTTGTAACCTTCTCCTTCCATTCCTCCCCATGCATGGGGAATGATCTGGAAAGATAGTTCATAAAGTGTTTTCCTTGTGGAAAGTAGTTCCTTTCATTTTGTTCCCCTCTAGGTTGCCCCAGAATACGTAACTCATTCCTGCAGAAGATGACAGGAAAGCAGGCTCCCCAATTCACTCTTCCTCCTCAGAAGGACCTTCTCAGAGGACAAAAACCTGGCTGGCTGCAAACATGAACCTGAACTGTCACACCTTCAGCAATGAAGGCTGAAGTGTATGAGGAGGCAACAAACCTGAAGGACCCACTCTGGGGAAGCGCCTATGTGAAGTTCTTGAGCCCCGCGCAGGCCAAAGCCTTGTCCCTAAGAGCTGCACATGTGTTGTTGCTAATGCACACAAAATGTGATTAGCAGCCTCAGAAAGGCCTAGACTCACTCCCTTTCTGACTAGATTACTAGATAATTAGATTGGTGGCACTCTTCCCCATCTGTGGCTGTCAGATTAAATCTGGCTGCTTCTGTTCAGATAACTGTCAAGCCCCACAAAATCAGACAGACAGTGGCACTGTGGGGCATTGAGGGGAAAAAAAGGTGTTCAAAGGCTCAAAATTCCTGCTTCTTTTTTAAATAATAAAACATTGACAATGTTCAATGGATTGAAGTATACTTAAATCACCACTATATCAGACTAAGGAACAGGACCAGACAAAGTCTGTGCAAATGGGCTCAGTCTGTGTAAATGAAAACCTAACAGGAGGATTGCAACTTCGCTGTGTCTGCAGATGGATGAGAAACACTGAGAATGAAGGCAGGGCAGGAACTCCGCTTGAAAGCCATGGGCCTCCAACCTTGCACAGCAAAGACCAAGTTCATTTACACACAGCGCTGTCTCCTGACACTGGCTGGACCTTTACCTCTTTCTCTTCCAGAACAAAGACATAGTCCCTTCGCACAGTAGAAGACACCTCCCCACACAAGCCTCCATGAACCACCCAAGGGAGAGCAAAAACAAACAAACAAACAAACAAAACCCAAAGAAGCCCTGACATCATCTACAAAGTCCACGCTAGAAACTGTGTGATCCAGTCAAAAAAATAAATTCACCAAAAGACATTTTCACAATTTTTTAAGTAAGTTTTAAAATTGTATGTTGGGTCACATTCATACTGACCTTTGGCTTAAGGATGCTACTCATAGTTCCTATGGGCTGATTACACTCTTGACTACACTTTTGCTCAGAAGCATTCCAGCTACAGTCCAATTCTTGGAGGTGGTCCCTGAACTCTGCAGGAGCGGGAGGTGGGGAATGGGTGTGAGCAGAGGACCTAGATGCTTCCAAGACACATCATTTTAATCATATGTGGTAAATAGTCCTGATTTTCTATTTATGCTAGAGACAAGAAGGTTGTTTGTTTATGGAACTAATCTAAGTGCCCAATATCAGAGGAATGGATAAGGAAGATGGACATACACACAATGGAATCTGCTTCAGCCATACAGAAGAACAAACTTAAGTGGTTTGTATGAAAAATGGATGAGACTGGAGAGAATCATATTGAATTCATTAGGCCAATGACAGAAAGAAAAATATCAGGGCTGGAGAGATGGCTCAGTGGCTAAGAACACTGTTTGTTTTCAAGGGGACCCAGATTTAGTCCCAGCACCTAACCTACATGGTGGCTCACAAGTGTCTGTAACTCTAGTTCCAGGAGATCTTATGCTCCCTTCTGGCCTCTGTGGTCATTGCATGCATGAGGTAGACATACATGCAAGCAAAACATGCAATACAAATAAAAGTAAAGGCATCTTTTTAAAAAATTTCTTTAAAGAAGAGAAACAAATATATGTTTTTTTTTCATTTACTGTTACTAGATATCAGATAGTAAGTCATAAAAGCAGATGCTAAATTGTCAAGGGACACAAAGTGCATCATGGGAGATGGGAGAGAGCAGAAGAAAATGGACAATGTATATGCGTGTGTAACGTGCATGTGTGTGTATGTGTGTGTGCTTTAAAATTAAAATTAAAGAAATAAGTTCATTTTTAAAATAATTTTTCAAAAATAGAGCTTTGGAGGTGGGGAAGTGGTGTAGTTAGGAAATACCACACCTTTATAAGGACAAGGGTTTGATGCCCTGGCTCAGTCAAAGCTTTACACGGTCATGTAACCCTGTAATCCCAGCACTGGAAAAACAGAGGCAGGAGCATGTCCAGGATTCATTGGCCAGCTAGTCTGGCTAAAATAGAAAACTCTAGATTCAGGAAAAGACCCTGTCTCTAAATAAATAAATAAATAAATAAATAAATAAATAAATAAATAAATAAATAAATAAAGTGGAGAGCAACACCTGACATCAACCTCTGTCTTCTACCGGATATGTAATGGATGTGCACCACACACGTGCATACACACACACACACACACACACACACACACACACACAGACAAATAAAGCTCCCAAAATAAAGGCTTCCCTCTATTTATCATCACACACAGGCTCAGCAGTCACTTCAGCAGCAGGTATAGAGAGCTACATAGTTTCTGATCACAGGCTGACAGTAGGTATTGGCAGAGAGCCCGTCACTGTCTGCACGCTCAAGAAATGAAGGTGGTTATTGTTTTGAACAGGTGAAACCAAAGGCCTTTTAAAGCTCCTCATGAATTACTCAAGAGATGTCAGTTCTAGAGGGTGAGATCTGTGCCTGTCAAACATTCGCCTTTCTGTTCTTCCTCTCTTGGGAAGACAATTCTAGAGAAAGATCCTTGGCTTCTAAGCTTTAGGACTCATTGCCTCTGCAGTTACAGACACCACGGATGTCTGACAGGCCCTGGTTCAGCTCTCCTCCAGGCAAGGTGTTTGCCTTGAGCTCAACGGATGTTATCTCAGAACACAGGTCCACTGAAGAAGCAATTAGGGACTGAGGAGCAGCTCAGTGTACAGTGTGACTGCTTGATCATGGATAAGACCCTGGACCAATCTCCAGCACCAAAGGAAAAAAAAGTAATAAAATGACTTTAAATAGGTCGAGTGTTCAAGTCATATAGAAGAGTAAAAAGAAAGTAGACAGTATTTTCTGAAGTCAGTGGAATAAAGGGCTAGAGATGGAAAGATGGGGGGGTGATCTGTAGAGATGGCTTGGCAGTTAGGAGCACTGGCTGTTCTTGCAGAGGACCTGGGTTCCTTTCCCACTACATACATGGCAGCTCACAACCATCTTTCCTTCTACTTTCATATGGTCTGATGTCCTTTTCTGACCTCCACGGGTACTGCACATGCATGGTCCACAGACCTACATGCAGGCAAAACAACCATACACACAAAAACTAATAATAAAAAATTTGAAGAAAGTAAAATTACAAATAAACTCAATGGAACAGAGTCAAATCTGAGCTATCAGCATTGTTTTTGTTTGTCACCACATATTTCGTTTTGGATATTTTTCCATCTTAGTATACAAATTCCATGGAAACAGAATACAACTGACGAATAAAACCCAACCTAGTCCACATAACAAAGTGCTCCCAAAGTCTGTAGAATGATAAATAACACTAGGGTGTTTCTAAAATATATTATTTCTAGAACTTTCCCCATGGATATTTTAATTTCTAAATCTGGGAGAGTACCAAAGAATCCTTATTCTGCATGAAATGGTTATAAATTATCTCTCTGGAACATGTCCATAGGTTTTTCTCTTAGACATGAAGGATTTCCAACCTTTTACCAGCAGAGAAATTCATCTAGATTCTGGGGCATTTTGTGTTGAAATCCATTAAATCGTTCAGGATTTCAGCCACATTCAACCACTAAGCCAAGTCCAAGGCTCTTTCCAGGTCCCTTCTGATCATTCCCATGCCTTTGTCATCATACTGGGATAACTCGATATCTGCAGCATCTCACACTAAAGGACAGGGAAAAGGTTTTACCTTTGTGAATGGAACTGTTCTAATTCACATTTTCAGCAATTTTGGGAATCTGCCTGATGTATAACAAATATTGGATGAATATTCAATATCTCACACACACACACACACACACACACACACACACACACACACCATGCATGGCTTAAAATTGCTCCAAATTGTCGATGTCTACAGAATGACATTGTTTTCCATCTTCCCATCATATTTTAATGAGGGAGTAAAGCTGATGAAATGTTAGAAGAGAAATTATGAAGTCTGTTGGCTTGTCTCTTCTTTGTAGATTTTTGCAGATGTCAAAATTCTTCACAAATCATCCCCTTGAAAGGCAACTGAATATCTCAGGATTGAGGCTATCTTTTTCTGTACTTCCAGGATGAGGCAAGAATTTGGAATTATCCTCTCAATAGTGACCATGAGACACCCATCAACAGTTCTGGAGATGTTCTGCATAACAGAAGATGGTGACTAAGAAGTCATCAAGCAATTTTGTAACTGTGAAGTGAAAAGCTTGTAAGCCACATGATCCAGGAAGATTAAGATGCAATTCTTAGGATATTATCAGAGCATCGAAAGTTCTGAGTTACATCCTTAGTAGGCTAATGATTTTAAATACATATCTATCTGTTAATAATGTTAGATTCATAATCTATTGTTGACTTGGATTTAGTTTTAATGCTTGTCTTTACTCAAAAGCATCATATGCCTCATTATCTGTCCTGGCATGCTTTCGTAGATGGCTATGACATGCAGGGAAATTACTGGAATGAATTTAATCAGACTATTTTTCTCAGTCATATTGAACTTGTGTTTCAGGTTCCAAAATCTTTTTCTTTGGTAGAAATAGGGGTGTGTGTGACTCTATTTTTCCTGTGTAATTCCCAAGCTGCTTTCCACACTGGCATGCACTTTGCCCTCTATTCCACTGAAATACAGTTCTTTTAGAAAGCTGGTGCTGGGGAGATGGCTTAATGGTTAAAGTACACAGAAACCCGAGTTTAATTCCCAGAACCCATGTGAAAAATGCTCACGCACAGTAGTATATGCTTATGATCCTAGCACTGGGAGGCAGAGAAAGGCAGATCCTAGGGCTCAGTACTGCGCAGCATGACCTACAGGGCAGGTCCAGGCCAGTGAGTGACCCTGTCTTGAAAACAAATGACAGTACCTGTGGAATGATACTCAAAATTGCCTCCTGGTCTCCAACACACATGCACACATGTGCATATGCTCCCTGCCCCCAGCAAACACATTAAAAAAACTACAATTTCAGAAACCATGATTTGTCCAAATAGGACAGATGTTCACAAAAAGGATTCTCTGTATCTTTCCCCAATGACAAAGCGAAAGAAGAGGATGTCTAATTACCACCTACATCTCAGGAGCCTTTAAAAGCTTCCAGCACTGAAGTGTTCCCAGGCATCATTTTTTATTGCTCTTTAAGCTATTTCTCCCATTTTATGGAGAGAGAAATAGTCTATTCCAATGCCCATGTTATTACGGTTACTAAATGCTTTATAAATACAGTCTGATAGTAAATACTCCATAATGAGGGAACAAGGGACTTGGAAAGACAATACTAAATGCAGCGCTTTTAGCTCCAGATCTATCATGCTGTCTGTTCCTACACAAGGACTTGAATCTTCCCCTTGAACGACATGAGACATTTGTTAAAAAGTCGGGAGACTGGAGAGATAGTTCAGGGGCTAAGAGCATTGGCTGCCCTTGCAGAGGACCAGGGTTTGATTCTCAGTACACACATGACAGTTCATAACCATCTGTAATCCCAGTTCCAGGAAATCTGACACCCTCTTCTGGCCTCCATGTGTACTATATACATATGGTGCACATGCACACATGCAGGCACACACAACATATACAAAAACTATGTAAATAAATATTTTTTAAAAAATTCATAAACTTGGGGACTAGCAGACTGTTTGCCCAGCTTATATAAGAAGTTAGATAGGAGATAATGAAAGGAAACCGCAGCTCTCTTTGGTAGCTATGTCTCCTGTGTTTAAAGTCCTCGAAGCTGGAACTCACTTGGTAGCCCAGGCTGGCCTCGAACTCACAGAGATCTGCCTGGCTCTGCCTCCTGAGTGCTGGGATTAAAGGCGTGCGCCACCACCCAGGAAAGGCACAAAGCTACACAGAGAAACCCTGTCTCGAAAAACAGAAAACAAAAAACATAAAAAAAAGTCCTCGAAGCTGCAGATAAGTTGTTGCAGGCTAAGAGACAAACTCACATCTTGGCATTTCCCTCACGCCTTCATGAAAGGTTTCTATCTTCAAAAGACCTCATGTTCATTAACATTTATATTGTGATTTCTGACACTCTTTTGTGAGATTTTGTAGTGATGACCGTGATTTGAGAGGAAGTGTTACTTCCCCCCCTAAGTATACCACCCATAAATATTCATTAAAATGTATTTACAAATCCATGTTCGGCCCATACTGTACTGCTAACTCCTTCCTCAGTGCAGTCCACTCCAATCTTTCTTCTGAGCATTTACTTTGCCAAATGAACTGCTTAAACTGTTCTTGTCTCTTGACTGAATTATTTTTTTCAAAAAGACAAGAACCCAGGAGAACTTCTCACCTGGAAGCAGGCCAAGAAAAATCTATAATACAGCAAAAAACAAACAGACGTATGAACAATCCAAAGTATAAACACCTGCACCTCACCCAGGCCATTGTCTTCAAGGGAGAAAATTATAAAATATATGCTTTTAAAAAGCATGCTAGCCTGGTCTACACAGAGGGTTCTGTGACAGCCAGAGCTACTCAGAGAAACCTTGTCTTTAAAAAAGAAAAAAAAAACAAAAGGCATGCATCTCTCAGAATAAGGTGCACTAAAACAATACATTGCAGCAAATACTGAAGTCCTGAAAAGGTTGTTTTGGAGAAAGGAAGAAGGAGAAGAACCCTTCAGTTTCATCTGAATCACTAGGTACCCACTGCCAAGTTTCATTAATGATGAAATGCTAGAGGAGAAAATGTTGGATTTTGCTGGCCCATCCTGTCTTTGGAGATCTCTGCAGACTTCAAATGTTTCACAAGGCAGTCAGATGAAAGGGAATGGAATACTCCAGGATGGAGGGTGGTAATGGGTGGAGCAGCATATCCCTCAGGCTTTCAGGAGAGTTTTTCCTGCCCTGGGAGAGGAAACCCTCCTAGCCATCTACACAGCTCCCCACTGCTACCTTCATCTGCACCGGCACCAACAGGAAACAGCCATCCCTGGGGACATCAATCTGCTGCTGCCTCTTCTCATCAGTACATTAAGGAGAAATAAACCCACAAGTAAATGAGGAGAAAGAGAAAAAAAGAAATTCCTAGTGCCATTTTCTGCTGAAGCAAACTCAGAAAGAGATTTCTCTGTAGACAAAACACAGGCTTGCTCCAATGCAGCAACCTAGTGAGGAGCCTCTCAGCCACTGATAACCTGAGAATGAGTTAGAAGCAGGACTTGCTGCCTGGAAATGACCCAGTTTGCTACTTTGCATGACACAGAAAAACAGCACTGCTCCTTCTGTACTGATACAGCCTTTTGGTTGCTTTTTTTTCTTCTTTCTCTTCAGCCATTCAATTCACACATTAAAGAAAATAAAACATACTTAAAATAGTTTCATACATCTCTTTGGAAAACCACACCCATGTCAGAAAGACCAGGGCATGTAACTGAGCTTTCATTTGCTGTGTGATATCCTGCTGTACAAATACATGGACCCCCAGAGGTGGTGCTTACATCCTAAGTATTTCTAACACAGCCCTTCGCACAAAAGATCTTTGCTTCTAATATGTAACCCACTTCTAAAAACCTATTAAGTGCTTCAAATTTCATTTCTGAGAGGGGAAATTGTTGGACAGTCTATAATCCAAAAGCCAAAACAAGAAGCAAGAAAATCACAATGAAATTCAAATCACATCCCACCCTCCACCCTCTCCTAACACATACATTAATAGTTCTCGAGACAGGGTATTCATTTACTAGCCTTACAGTGTTTGATTCCCTTTAGGAAAATTTTCATTTGCACTTTACAACTATCATTAACTTCAAAGGAGACTGACAACTCTCAAGTTATTAAGTTAAAAGGCAGCCAACTTTTCAGCTGGAGTCACTGCAAATTAATTCTGTCTTACGAGGCCACATTGGGTCATTTCCTGAGCCAGTAGCAATAAATAAAACTTACTCTAATAATATAAAAGGCAAGGGAGGATAATAATGCTTTTCCAATTAAAAATGCTCCAAAGTGGGCAAGAACTAGGCTCTGCCTAAACCATGGGTAACTATTTCATACCTTCTGTGGTTGAAATGTTATTTTTTTACATTGTGATACCCTACCTTTCTTCCTGACAAGCAAGCAAACGAGAAGCAGTAACAAAACACCCCTTACTCTCTGGATGGCAGCAACCATCCCTTCTGAACATTTATTTCCTAGCATCTCTTGCAGCTAGTTGCCCTTTTTGGGACAAAAAAGAATAAGCCACAGTAAAAGGTACTTTTCAGCTACCAACATCACCTGACTCCCTTCCTCCCTTCCTCACTCCCTCCCTTTCTTCCTTCCTTCCTTCTTTCCTTCCTTCCTTCCTTCCTTCCTTCCTTCTTTCCTTCCTCCCTCCCTTTTTCCCTTTCTTCCTTGCCCCCTCCCTCCCTCCTCCCTTCCTTCCTTTTCTGTTTGCGGATTGGCACATGAATGGGAGAGATAAAACATGAAACTTAAGGGAAAAAACTTAGTAATATAAAGAGCACCTTATAGTAAACTATACAATAAAGGATAATAAAAAAGCAACTATGTTTTAAAAGCTCCTAGAAGATATAGGAATCAGATGAATCTCTGATGCAAGGCACACAGTTGACAAAGCATATGACAAGTAGATCTGCTGAGCAATGAATACAGTGATTGGTTAAAATGACTGAAAGGAAGTCAGAGGTCAAACAGCTTAGTAAGAGCACCACTATTAGGGATGGACAACGGCTTAGTTGGAAAAGTGCCTGCCTTGCAAGCATGAAGACCTGAGTCTGATCCCCAGAGGCCATGAAAATGCCAGGTATAATGGTGCATGCTTGTACCCCAGTGCTAGGGAGGCATGGAGAGGAGGGTCTATGACACTTGCTACCAGCCAGTATAACTAAATTAGTAAGTTCCAGGCCAATGAAGGGCCTTGTCTCAAAGGAATTGGATAGAGTGTCTGAGTCGAACATCCTTTGGCCTTTATACACATAGCTCATTTAGTTACCTAGCATGCTTGTCTAGCATAAACAAAGCCCTGGCAGGGTTCCACCCATTGCACCATGCAAAGTTCAAGTAGTGTTTCACACTTAATCTTAGTGCTCCAGAGGTAGAGGCAGGAGGATCAGAAGTCACCCTTGGCTATGTAGGGAATTTAGAGGTTGAGAGCAAAGCCTGAGAAGGAAATTTAATTACTGGGAGTCAGGGGCCTATAGGAAATACTTAAAGCCATGAACCTGGGTGACATCGTTAAAGGAATGAATGTCTGAAGCTTCTGCAGGCCGGAATTATGGAACCAATAGGTGACAGGAAGGCTTATCCAGCAGCATATATAAATGCATTTGAGAGAATGCTGAAGGTGGTGACACCCATGCTCAGGTATGACCTCAACATGTGGGAGGCTGAGAGCACAGGATTGCTTTGAGCTTGAGACCAGAGCAACATAGAGGGACCCTGCCCCAAACAAACAAACAAAACAAAATTACCTGAAACATATGAAGTTAGCAATCAAAATGCTGGTTAGAACATCATGGTCATAAGTCAACTCCGACTGGGGAATGGCTGTTAATGAGTGTTTTATAGAAAGATGAGCTTGATGCACAAGGAAGATGGATGAATTGACTCCTGAGCACAGGGAAGGCAATGGTGATGTCTTGGAAGAAACTAATTTTTGAATGCCAATGAGTAAGAATGAATTAGTCACTTCACTCCTGCTGTGATAAACACCACGACCAAAGGCACCTTAGGGGAGAGAAGTTTATTTGGGCTTACCGTTCCAGGAGGATAAGAATCCATGATGGAGGAGTGGGAGCATGGCAGCAGGAAGAGGATGCTAAGAGCTCATATCCGGAACCACAAACAGGAAGCAGAGAACAGATGCCGAAAGTGGCAGGAGCTTTTTAAACTCAACATCTGTCTGTCCTCAGGGATGTACCTCTAGGAAGGCTGCACCTCCTAAATCTCCCCAAACAGTGCCACTTACCAGGGACCAAGTGTTCAAATGCCTTCCACTAGAGGGGACAGTTTTCATTCAAACTGCTGCAAGGAGACATCAGGAAAGGATATTACCTTGGATAGGGCTTCATCGACCCAGAAAAAGATGCTAAGGCAAGGATTTCTTACACCAGATCATCTGAGTAAGTCAGGAACAAACAAAGCCACAACAAGGAAGTGTTGTCACTGTTGGTAGCTGGGGACCACTGGAACACCGGAGCAGTTGGTGATACCTCAGATTCACCTCCAGGAAGGGGAGGCATTGACCTCACTGCTTGTGAGAGACTTTTCAGCACTTGTTTCCAAAAGAAAAAGAAAACCCCCAGGTAGGCAGTACCAGGTGGTATAAGCAAGCTGATTTTCTGCATGCAGAAACAAATGGCTTCCCATGGTGTCTGCTGAATCCCATACACTGTATGAGAATCAAGTAAATTTGGTCCCCTGCTCTGTCTCCGAATGGAAATGTGTTCACATTAACAGGGGCATCTGCATAAGAAACTGCCTGCATCTTCAGGTAATGCTAATAGCAAAATGAAAGCTATGTGAGCCACACGCTGAGAGTGAAAAGCTACCTCACGATAGAGCAAACTGCACAGCTCTGCTTCCTTTGGGTCCCACAATGCCTGGCACTCAGCTAGAACACCACATATGATTAATAAATGCCCATTAGATCCTTAGTTATTCTGGTAATGTCAACATTTTCTTTGGTCGGGAAAAACCATCTGTACAGTGGGTATTAGAGGTATTTCTATGAAAATCTTCTCCCTTTCTACTTTCTCTTTTTTAGATTAAAAAAGAATAGTGCTGGGGCTACAGATGGCTTTGAACTTCTGACTTGGGGGCTGGGAGTCAAACTCAGATCTACAAGATCAGTATACATCTTCAGCCAATGAGCCATCTCAATATACATGTATTTCAGGCCGGTCTAGAACTTACTGCGTAGCCCAGGCTGGCTTCAAGCTCACAATCCTCCTGCCTTAGTCTCCTAAATCCTGGGAACACAGGCATGAATCACCACAGGGGGCTGAGATTTCTTTATGAGGTATTAACAAGTGTGTTGTCTCCACTTGGCCAAAGGCCATGAAATGCTGTAATTTTCAGAAACCCATACACAAATTTGTTTTTTCCCACATTTAAAAAAGTGGGAACACACACATGCATGACACACACACACACAGCATAGCATTCATGTGGAAGTCATAGGACAACCTGAGGGAGCTGATGCTCTTCTACTACTACATGAGTCCCAGGGATCGAACTCGGGGCTTCAGGCTTGTCTGCGAGTAGCTTTACCCACTATGTATAGATGTGCAAGAGGGAAAGTAGCTGTGAGCAAATAGGTATTACGAATTTAGCAGACAAAATAGAAGTGAGAAGGTGAGGTTGACAACCTAGAACTGACTTCTCTGGAACATTCTTAACTATAATTTATGGAAATGCAGGCCAAGGTTTGTTTGGAGTCCTTTATGAAATGGCTTTAGCACATCATGAACCTCATTAGAATAAAGATGAAAAGCTCTGGCTGGGCCAGTGACTTGAAGGGACAGGGAACAGTTCCACTAGGAACTGCATAAAGTGTTAGGGACTGAGCAGGAGAAAGTGTGCAGGTCTCATCCCTGTGCTGAGCAGAGAAAAACCCTTAAAGTCATTTCTGGAACAAAGCACAGATCCCCACTTGGTTCATTATGCTCCACAGTCCTAAATCTCATTTCATAGAAGTCACCTTTTTTTTTAAGTCACAAATGTCTCTTTAGTCATTTCCCCTGACTTTAAGTTGAAAAATGCTCTTTATAACACTCAGCCACCATGAAATCCTCTTTATAATTATCATCAAAAGCCCTTCCCACATACAAACAAGTGGGGAACAGGAGTCTCAAGTCCTAAGATGTTCA
>CABHPH010156402.1:0-43793 GCA_902168325.1 Peromyscus nudipes
AGGGTGGCTTTAATTTTCCTTTCCATTGGCTTGATTTCCAGGTCTTGTCTTCCAAATTTAGGCTTTCATTAAAAATTCTTATTTTGTTGGTAAAAAAAAATCATTGCTTAAGTGTATTTCTCCTACCTTTCTAAAACATATTTAAAGTTATTTTTAAATACATATGGAGGAATGAATGTAAATGAATAATAAAGTCAATCTTTTTTTTTTTTGAGACAGGGTTTCTCTGTGTAACTTTGTGCCTTTCCTGGATCTCGCTCTGTAGACCAGGCTGGCCTCGA
Organism: Peromyscus nudipes; assembly: GCA_902168325.1. Taxonomy (NCBI): domain Eukaryota; kingdom Metazoa; phylum Chordata; class Mammalia; order Rodentia; family Cricetidae; genus Peromyscus; species Peromyscus nudipes. Next base: position 282 of record CABHPH010156402.1, read on the forward strand.
ACTCACAAAGATCCGCCTGGCTCTGCCTCCCGAGTGCTGGGATTAAAGGCGTGTGCCACCACCGCCCAGCCTAAAGTCAATCTTAAAAAGAAATGGGAGATATACCCTATCATACAGGAAAGCATATTCCCGACCCTGGAATGAAAATTCATAGCAATGAAGTAGAATAAGTACATACAATGAATAATTTCACCAAAAGTATAAATCCCTTTAAATAAAATAAAATATTTGCCCAATTCACCTCTAAGGTAATATCCAGAAGAAATTGTAATATGCTGGGTATATATGTAAAGTACCAATAAAAAAGAAAAGAAAAAGAAAAAAAGTTAGGCATGGAATGGTGTCACAGGACTTTAATCCCCATACTTGGGAAGCAGATATAGGTTGATCTCTGAGTTCAGTGCCGACTTGGTCTACGTGGTAAGACCCCAAGAAAATAAAAACAAATGAAACAAAGTAACACCAAAGATATTTTCAAGCACATAAGCAAAAAGAAGTTGTTGATTATTAGTTAAGAGTACCACCACTACATAGCTAAATATACTCAGGGAAACCTTTGGACTCTCTGTACCTCAGTTTCTTTATCTTTAAAATGGGAATTAAAGACTTAATCTTGTAGAAATGTTTAAAACATTCTTTAGAAAAAATTTGCTGTTGTTCTCGTACTGAGAAAAATTAATGCTGTATGATAGAAGAGGAATACCACAAATAAGATAAAAGTGAGAAAAAGCATGAAAATATTTGCAGTGCCTAATACAATTGATAAACATGGATGTCATAGTACATCTTTGCAAAGCAGATAAAGCAAAAAGACAAGTTGTTAAAAAAAATGAAGTAAGGGAAAAATCCAGGCTTTTTGGAATAGAAGAAACTGCAATGCTATAGTTCAACTATATATCACTGCCATATTCCATAAATAAAAAGTGTTTGTATATCAATGATTTCATATGTTTTAACTTAAAATGTAATCTAAAATCTTCAGACTCACTGGTAATTGGGAAAATACAACTTAAAACTGCAGTTGAAAAGAAAATGTGTGCATACTGCTAAGTGGTGACAGGGATGTCAAGACTTAGGAACCTTCATGCCCTGCTGCCATGAAGTGAGGAAGACATTTCCCACTATTTTCAACAAGTGCTAGTTAAATCCTGCATACACTACACTTGTAAAATAATACCAAAAAACTGCTTATGCCTTCCTAGTAAAACCTCCAGGTCATAAATGAAGACGGATCACGAACTGTAAAGAAGGAAAAATAACAACTATAACAAACAAGCAAAAACCTTCCTGTCCACCACGAAGAAAGCTATCAGCTAAAACAGACAAAATGTCCACCAAGAAGTGATATGCAGCATACAGAAGCAATAAACTAAAACACATGCATGTAAACAAGGAGGGAGCTTACAGTATTCCTCTAGTAGAAGAATGAAATCCATAGCAAAGTTATTTGTCAAGACAATTTTAATTATGCACATTCAAACTATTATGTACTTTGCAATTAAATAAAAAGATTCTCATGAAATCTATCAAAATGGATGCATATTCAAGAAGGGAAATGAGATTGTAGTTATAAGCATTAATGAGAATCAATAAGACAAACATGGAAATACTATAAATACTCAAGTCAGAACTAAGGCTAAATTAAAGGGCAAATACAAATTGAAAATTGTGTTGCAACAAGTATAACAAGGAAACAATGTCCTTGATTTCTAAAATGAGTATTTAGCAATAAAACTAGTACTTCAATAAAAATGGATCTTTGGTTTCAATGAAGGCATCACTCTGAAGTCACAATCTGAATTCTAATCCTCAGCTTGATGGCTCCAAAGTGAGGCCTTCAGGAGGATTAATCACAATGGAAAATTTTGATGGTTGGTATCAGAGTTCTTAAGGGAAAGGCTGAAGAGGACTTGCTTGCCCCTCAGTGTAGGCTGACATAGCCATGCATCCTAGAGCACCATACTAGCAGCTATGAAGCCGAGAACAGGGATGCATCATCTTTAAAGCACACAAATACCTTGAGATGGGGGTTTTCAGAGTCCCAAACTATGAGACATGCCTTTCTGTGGGTTTTGAAAACATCTGATCTGTGGAATTTTGTTATGATTTCCCAAGCAAATTAAGACAAATGGGCAAGGGAAGATACAAAGATAAACAAAAAAATTATATTTGTAGATATAGAGGTGGAGAAGAAACATTTTGGGTAGTAAAGTTAAGTCAATGTTTAAAAGGAGGTTGTATCTTTCATACAAATGAAAACATGCAGATCACAGAAAGCTCAGGGGATGTGGTAACACAGATTTGACTCAGGGAGGGTGAAGTTTCAAGTCACAGAGAAGTGTCTGGCAGCGTATATATGCCTACTTTAATCTATAATTCTACATTGGGGAATGCAGTGTTTGACAAAATGGATGAGCAATGCATTCTGACTTAAACATTTCTTGCCAAATGAGGTATAATAGAATCTTGGAAAAACTCAGAGGAAAATGGTTACATTTATAGGAAACAAAATTATGTTTTCAAAGATCATCAGTGTATGCAATGCCCACTCTAACTTAAGACATGAAACTTATGATAAATTTATAGATACAAACACACACACACACACACACACACACACACACACACGCAGAGCATTACAGTTTTGAGGTTTGCATATTTAAAAGTACTATTCAAAAATATCTTATTTCATAAGATGGGGGGCTGACATAAGAAGCCAGTGGATACCCCAAGGAAAGAGAGTGAGAAATATAGGAGCTGCTTCTATGGTTAGACAAAAGTAATAAAGCAAAGTCAAAATGCAAGTCATGGACTTTTAATAGTTTTAATTATGCTGCATTAATTATATAAAATAATAAGATTCATCATGACTATATATATATACATATATATATATATGCTTATGAAATGATTTTATTCACCTCCCTATTACCATGATTATTTGCCCCTGAGCCTGGTTATCTTTCTCTCCTGAAATAGACTTTAGACACTGATCTGAGCAAATAAAAACTAAAGAAGTTTCCCAGACTACTCAAGAAATTTGAATGTACCATGGTTATTATGTCAATATTGTATGTGTATTAACCGTTTAAAATTTAATGATGTTCTGTAGGAAAATATACTGTTTAAAGTCATATTCTGGGGCATTTCAAAAGAAAAGTATTAAATTCTATAATTTATTTAAGAGAATTCACCAAAAACAATAGCCATAAAAAATTGTATAATTATTAAATAATTAAATTTTATCATGGCTTTGTGAATTTTAATCATATTGTTCTATCTACATTTATTTGAGTTCTAAATTTTTAATAATATTGTATTAAATAAAAATTCCACATGAATTTCTCTCTCTCTAAAATAGATCAACCAAATCTCTATTAAATTACATTAATTTTGAGAGAAAAATCTAAAAGTAGGATTTTTAAAAAAATTGTTAGTATTAATCCTCTAAAATATAATACTTTTGTAAGATCCCATCAAAACAATATAAAGAGGACTGGAAATACACCCAAGCAGCAGAACATCTGCACTGTAAGGCCCTATTCAGTACCTCAAGCTATCAACAACTGATAACAAATCCAATTGTTCTTCTGCCTGTAGCTCCATATTGTTTTTATTTCTTGTTAGTTTATAGAGTTTGCAACTGTAAAAAATAGATATCAGATTCCATGTTCATGACTGTTATACTTTTAAAAATTGTTCCAATTAATTATGTCTTTAAGAAGATTGATTTGTTTGAAGGTAACTTGGCACCCCCAAGGATATTTAATCTATCTTGTTTAGTAAAATTACCAACTCTGCATAATTCTGGCAAAGATTGGTCACAAAGAACTACTGCTTCTTTTGTATGAGTTATATTTTCTAGTTCCTAATTTTCACACAGTCCCAAAGTCCTCAATATTGGAGAAACGTTAATTAAAGAGTCTTCCCTATAAGTGAGAAATATGTTAGATGTTCATAGCACCAGAACTCTAAGAAAATAGGGTAACTTCTTGTTTCATTGTTGGCAACCATGTTGCATATTCAATTTTCCTGTGAGTGACTAAGGGACAACAGTTATTAATCCTGGGCCAAAATACCCATCACTGTTTATGCAAATATGCTGTTCTAGTTTCCCTTTCTGTTGATGAGATAAAACACTCTGCACCAACGCATCTTACAGAGGGAAAGGCTTTATTTGGCTGACATTTCAAGTCATGGTTCATCACTGAGGGAAATCAGGATAAGAACTCAAGGCAGGCACCTAAAGCAGAAACTAGTAAGGAGCACTGATTGTTGGCTCACCCTTGAGATCATTTACAGGCTCATGCTTAGATCGTTTTGTTTGTTTGTTTGTTTGTTTGTTCTATGTAGCTAGGAACTACCTACCTAGTGATGATACTGCCCATATTTAGATGGGCCATCCCAGGTCTGTTAATAATCAAGACTTCCCCACCACAGATGTGCCCACAGGCCAATATGATCTAGACTCTGCCTGCTTCAAGTTTACAAAGCTCACTAGGACATAGACCATTGTCAGTCTAAAAGACAATGAAGCACAGTGAGCCTTGCATGTATCATTTCTTCTAACACATCCCTTGTTGGTTCTGTATAAAATCAATTGGCTATTTCCAAAAAAAAAAGAAGTATGAGACTCAAACTCTAGAGTAGGCTAGTAGTTGAATTCTACCAGCTCATTTTTTTAATTGAAGGACAGATGTTTATATAAAATCACTTCAGACATTATTGTCTTTGTAAGACATAGAGAGACTAGCTTGTTATCTCTAACATGATCACTCAAATTGCTTGAGGGATTATTGGAATATTATGGTATATGTACTGAGGAATATATGCTGATGAACTCATGACATTTTTCAGTATCAAAAGCTTGTAGTTTATTTTTTATTCAGTTAGCTTTGAACTTCTAATTCTTTTTTTTCTTTCATTTTTCTTTATTAAGAAATTTTCTACTCACTCCACATACTATCCCCCCTCCTCCCTCCTTCCACCTCCAGCCCTTTTCCCCAAGCCACCCCACATCCCCACATCCTGCAAATCAAGGTCTCCCATGGGGAGTCAGCAGAGCCCAGCACACTAAGCCTAGGCAGGGTGCAGTGGGAACTTCTAATTCTTTTGCATATATATAACACAGATTTCTTTAGAATTGGTTACAAAAGCAACCACAAATACCAAGTTACACATATTTCTTGTGCTGGGTATAAAATCATCTGCTTTGACAAGGATCTCACAGTGTCACATATTAATTCAAATTCTTTTTTTTTTTTTTTTTTGGTTTTTCGAGACAGGGTTTCTCTGTGTAGCTTTGCGAATTCAAATTCTTATACATACCAGTTGATAGCAAGAACAAAGAATGTAGAAAGGACACCATCAAAACTGTTCCTTGAAAATGAAGACATGTATAAGATAATAGTTTAGAAATGAGAAATTTTTAGATAATTTAAACAGCAGCTACAGCAGTGTGCACAATATAAACAAACTTTTACTCAAGACCACCCTTTCCAGAAATGTAAAAAACTCAATAGATTTGGTGTATTAAAGAATAGAAAAATTCGCCGGGCGTTGATGGCGCACGCCTTTAATCCCAGCACTCGGGAGGCAGAGCCAGGCGGATCTCTGTGAGTTTGAGGCCAGCCTGGGCTACCAAGTGAGCTCCAGGAAAGGCGCAAAGCAAAAAAAAAAAAAAAAAAGAATAGAAAAATTCAATCCATATGCTACACAAAAATTCTACATCATTTTTATCCTCAAATATTTTGCTGTTTTAAAAATAGCTTATGTATTCTGATACTTTCTTTTCTTTTTTATTATATAAAACATTTTTTAATTTAAATATGTTTTATCATATTTTTTTTTCCTGAGCTGAGGACCAAAACCAGGGCCTTGTGCTTGCTAGGCAAGCACTCTACCACTGAGATAAATCCCCAAAGCTGTTTTATCATATTCTTACCACTCCCAGATTCATCAAGATCCTCTCCCCAGTCCCCGTCCACAAACTTTAAGATTTAAAAAAAAAACAAAAAACAAAAAACAAACAAAAATAAAAACTCAATTAAAAAAAAACTCCCCCCAAACCAAGAAAACAAAACAATACCCCAAACAAACAAATGAACAAACAATAAAACCAACCAAACTGTAACCAAATAAAAGCACACATACAAAAACTTTGGAGTCCACTTTATAATTATATGTTGGTCAACTACTCCTGAACATGAGGCCTACCCTGGAGTAGTTGGTATACTCAGTGTCACTCCATTGGAGAAAACTGATTTTCCCTCTCCCAGAAGATTCAGTTGTTACCCTTTACCCTAGTGGCTAGGTTTTCATTCTTTCTTTCTTTTAAAAAAATATAACAAAATAAAATATGAGGTAAAACAAAAACTATCACCTCCAGGTTGGACAAGGCAAACTAACAGAAGAAAAAGAGCCCAAGAGAAGGGACTAGGATCAGGGACTCACTCCTTCTCATACTAAGGAATCCTATAAAAACACTGAACTGACAGCTGTAATACATGTGGAAAGGACCTGGTGCAGACTCATGTAGGCCCTGTGCATGTTGCTTCAGTCTCTGTGAGTTCATGGGCTTTGCTCAGGTTCATTTAGAGGGCTTTGTTGTCTTGGTGTCCTCCATCCTCTCTAGCCCATACACTCTTTCCACCTCCTCTTCTGCAGTGTTCCCTGAGCTATGGGTCTCTATATTTGTTCCCATCTGCTGCAGAAGGAAACTTCTCTAATGATGGCTGAGCAAGGCACTGATCTATAAATATGGCAGAATATCATTAGGAATTTATGTTATTACTATGCTTTTTATTTTTTAGACCATTATTGTTATTATTTTTACCCTAGGTTCCTAAATTCTCTAGTCTCCAGTTCTTGGTCACCCAAGAAGTGTTGGTTATGGGTTGCATCTCCTGGAGTGGGCCTTGAGTCAAATCAGTTATTGATTGATTATTCCCATGAGTTTTGCACATCCATTGACCTTGCATATCTTATAGGCAGGAAACCATTGTAGACCAAAGCGTTTATGGCTATCTTGCTATTTACGTATCTCTTTTGGTAGCATGTCCTTAAGACTCTAGTATTTAGGGGTGAATGTTCTATGTAGGCACCAGTTCAACAGCTTCATATTCAATAAGTTGTGTAGGTGCTGTCTTTAGCAATGGGGCCTTGCTGTCAGTTTGTGGAGAGCAATCTATAGTCTTGGCAACAGCCTGGGTTGTTTGGGGATTCCAATGGGGCTCCTTTGGCCAACAACTCACTTAGATATAACACAATCCCAGTATGAGAAGTTTCTTGGTGATAAGAGATGTCTAGTTGGGACTTGATCATCTCTGTTTTTTAGTAATTTCAATTAGATTACCTTCATATATAAATATATTTTAGGAAGTTTCTACTGTAATAGGTTTCAATGTGGCCCATCAGATGCCCATTAATTTTAGTTGTCTTTCCCTGTATTCCCTCCCACAGCCCTCTCTCCCTTCCCTCTCCCCACTTGATCTTTTTGTTCTAGTCCTGTCCTATGCATCCATAGTATCTATTCTATTTCCTTTTCCTAGCAAAATCTGTCTGTTCCCTCTAGTCTCTTACTTTATATCTACCCCATGTGGCTCTATGCATTGTAGGTTGTATTTCTTTGTTTGTTTTGGGTTTTTTTAGGTGAGGTTTTTTTTTTTTCAGGTAATAAGTAGAATTTAGACTCATCTACATGTTTGACCATTTGTTGAAGATGTTGTCTTTTTCCAGTGTGTATTTCTGGCTTCTTTGTAAGAACCCAGGTGCCCTCAGGTGTATGGATTTATGTCTGGGTCTTCAACTCAATTCCATTGATCAATGTGTCTGTGTTTATACCAATACCATGCTGTTTTTACTACTATGTCTGTGTAGTATACCTTAAAATCAGGCATGGTGATACCTCCTTTTATTGTTCAAGATTGTTTTAGCTATCCTAGGGTTTTTTGTTTTCCCATGTGAACCTCAAAATTACCCTTTAAAGTTCTATGAAGGATTTTTTTTTAAATTTTGATAGAGATTGACTAGTCAATGAGCTTTTGTGAAACTTACGTTAGAATTTGGGTGGAAGCTGAGGTTAATTGGAATTGATTATTTTTTTAACCACTTCATGGGCCAGAACCAGTGAAGAGTACACACATTTTATGCATGTTCCCTCAGCCCAAATTGAAAGTTACTCATCCATTCAGGAAAGGAATAATGTGGACTAAATGAAGACCTTAGACCTACCATGTTCTCGCCCTTACTGCCTAAGGTGAGCTTGACTCATATCTCATTATCCATGGAGAGAGGAAACTGTAATGAATGTTGAGAAATGGGTCTAAACTAATCTGACTGCTTCCTGCTGACAAGATGCAAAATGTCAGGAGTTGAGAACACCCTGTGGAGGGTTCATTTGGGGGCCCATAGTAGAAACTGAGTGGTAGTTTTATAATTCATTCCATCTCTAAAACCATTTTTTGAGTTTAATTTGTTACAATTGAGAAAAGATAAAGCAAGTTATTAGTGGAAAGAGGAATAATAGAATTACAATCACAACAATAATAACAGTAATAGTAATATTGATTGACACCAGCAGGCTTCGTAAGAAAAGGAGCCAAGTCAGATTAGATATCAATTGACCATGGGCTTTATTCAAGTTAAATATGTGTCTGTTTCTGTACTGCAAAAAAGAGTTGACCAGGAAGTTAGAGATTATGAAATGAGAAATTCCCTTGTCAAGGTGCTAGATAGTCATATTAGATACAAAGAATTAGCTAGATATTAAAAAATTAAGAAATTGGCTTCTTCTTTCTACTGCCTGACCCAGCCTTCTCTTCTAGCCACCTCCATTCATTTGTATTAGCCATTGATATACAGATACTTTCTTTCAGAGAACCTAAGTGGCCACCTTGAGCTGGAACTCAGTTAGCTGATTTTCACTATCCTTCCTGTCCTCCATTGCAATCTCTCCTGACTTCCTCTTAGTCTAGCAGCCAGCTTCCAGGAGTCCATCTTCTCACTTCACCTCCATTCCCTGGGGCCTTCACCTTTTGGTGAAGTCCCAGTCCCCCTAGGCCTTTCATTCCATTCCTATCAGCCTCTCCTCCTAGACTATCTGCATTCCTTTCTATCACTCACTGGGCCAGAGACTTGATCTCTATCAGGCAACGTACAGCTACTACACTTGCTTAAGATCCAGAGATGACAACACAACCAAAGAATGAAACACCCACCCAACAAAGAGAAGACCAGATAGCTATACCAAGAGGTATGTCAAAAATCAAAACTCCTGATGCCCAGATCTCAGGAAGACATACAATGTTGAAAGCAAAGACAATATGCCTCCCCGAGAAGCCAGTAACCCCATTACAGTAGGCCCTGTGGAATACAGTATAGTGAAAGCATAAGACAAGGACTTGAAAATAGTAATTATGAATATATTCAAGGATCTGTAAGAGCATATTAATATATCACTTAAATAAGCACAACAAAACACAAACAAAAGTTGAATGAAATACGGAAAACATAAAAATAGAATTTAACACAGAAATAGAATCACTAATGAAAATCCAAACTGAAATAAAAATGGAAATGAAAAATTTGGGATGTCAAAATACATAATAAATACATAACCTCAGAGGTAAGTTTCACCAACAGATTACAAGGAATGAAAGAGAGGCTGTCAGGTATTGAAGACAAGGTAGAATAAACAGATATAACTCAGCCAAAGAAAATGTTGAATCTAAAAAAAAAAATCCTGGCACAAAACATACAGGAAATCTTTGGTACTATGAAAAGACCAAATCTATGAATAATACAGATAGAGAAAGAAGAAGAAAGCCAGATGAAAGGCAAAGAAAATATTTTTTAACAAAATCATAGAAGAAAAATTTCCCAAACTAAAGAAAGGGGTACTTATCTAGGTAGATTGAGCATATATAACATCAAATATAAAGGATCAAAAAAGAAATTCTCTACAACATGCAATATTCAGAACACTAAATGTCATGAACAAAGGAAGGATATTAAAAGCTGCAATAGAAAAAGACCAACTAACATATAAAAGCAGGCCCATTGGAATACCACATGACTTCTTAATGGAAACTCTGAAAGCTAGAAGAACCCTAATGGATGTTTTACAAAATCTGAGAGACCACAGATGACAGCTACTATACTTAGCAAAACCATGAATCTCAGCTGACAGAGAAAGATGATCATTCCATGGTAATAAACAAACAAACAAATGCATACATACATGCATACATACATACATACATACATATATACATTCTGCCCAGTAATTCAGGTCTACAGAAGTCAAGAGAAGGAAAGCTTCATCCTGAACAGGATAAACTACACCCAATAAAGCACAAGGAATAAATAATCACAGAACAATAAATCAGAAGAAGTATAGAACCCACACCATAGCAGCAAAATAACAGGAATTAATAAACATTGCTCATAAGTAATTCAATATTTATTTATTTATTTACTTATTTATTTATTGGGTTTTTGAGGCACGGTTTCTCTGTGTAGTTTTGGTGTCTGTCCTGGCTCTCGCTCTGTAGACCAGGCTGGCCTTGAACTCACAGAGATCCACCTGCCTCTGCCTTCCAGTAGTAATTCAATATTAATTGTATTAATTATCCAACAAAAAGACATTCACTAGCAGAATGGACTAGAAAATAGGATCTGCCTTTATAGATCATCCAATGGAGAGATTAAGAGACTTCGGAGCACTCAGTCCTAATGGAATGTCTTCATCAAGCCCTCCCTGAAGGCACAGGCATTTATTTGGAAGATGTAGAAAGATTTTGAAAGCTAGAGGTGATGATGTCAAAGAAAGAATGCTTTCTAGACACAACAGAACTGATGAACATATGAACTCAAAGACTATTGTAACATAATAGGGGTCTAGCACTGAGAGAGGGAAGTGGACACAGGCTCCAACCCCTAACCAAGAAACTATCTTCAACTGATACCCAGTGGCAAAGGAAAAAATCTGTTTTCTCCAATGGAGTCCCCTGGGAATATTAAGCCAGCTTTGGGGCACGTCTCATCCCTAAGAGGAGTTGACCAACACTAAAGGAACTCAATGGTATTTTAATAATCTTTTTGTCTTGTTTTCCTTTGAGGTATTTTGTGTCTTATTTATCTTTTGTTTGTTTACTTTGATTTCTGGTTTTGTACATTTTTGCATGTTTCTTTTATTTGTTTTTGTCATTGGTTTCATTTTGGGTTTATGTGTGTGTGTGTGTGTGTGTGTGTGTGTGTGTGTGTGTGTGTAGGAGAGAATATAAAGTTGGATAATAAAGAGTGGGGAAGTCTCATGGAAGAATCGGTGGGAGTCAAACAACATAAAAATATATTGTATAGAAATAATTTTTCAATAAAAAATGAAAACAGATAATATAAAGCTATATAAAGCTAACTAACTAGACCAAAAGTCAAAATCCTCAAACAGAAGACACAAACACTTACCATTACTCAAAGTAGGTATTGACACTGAGATGACATAGGATTAAAAATGGAGCATGTGTGATGAGAGAACAAGAAAAGGAAGATCAACCCTCAAATAAGGCTTTCTTTTATTGCTATTTAGCATTGGGCAATTACCTATCCTCTTGAAGGCGAGTTTTAATACTTATGTGGGCTCACAGATGCAAGGTTTATCTCCTCTGGGTCTGAAATCCACCATTGTTTCAGTAACAGTCAGGATGAAACAAAGACATCCTTAATACATGTGACCAGGCCTCTGAGAAATCCTCATGACCTGATCAAAGTGGGCCAGTGAGGCCATATGTTTTATCAGCACTTAATTTTCTACTATCAATAGTGATTAGTGATCAACTATTTCATATATTTCAAATATTTCAAAGAAGCTTAACCATTATAGTTCAACACAAATGGACCTCTTGTATGTGTGAGTTTGGAAGTGCTTTTTGAGGGATGTTATTTAGATTTTGCACTTTTCCAGATGACAGGTGTCTAGATACAATAGAGGTGGTACTTAATACTCAAAGTGTTTGAGATTTCCCCAATAACAGTTACCTCAAATACAACACCATCATTGCTCTGAGAAAGCCCATTGTTTTGTGAGAGTCCAAACCATGATCTGGTGAAGTAGTACTCTGACTAAATTTGTGCCTTTTATGTTCTGCAAGAGAAAGCCTCTACCCATCTTGTATGAGTACCTCTTTCCTTTGGAGGACAAACTTCTCATCTTGAAATTTGTTCTGTGGAAAATGAATTTTTTGTTTGTAAGGTCTTAGGATCAAATCTAAGGAATACAAGCAGCTTGAAAGAAAACAAGTAGCTATCCCTGTAGGTAGAAGTTTCTGTCCTGCCCACTAGTTCCCAAATAACTGACACAGGGGCTTATATTAATTACAAATACTCAGACAATAGCTCAGGTTTATTTCTAACTAGCTCTTACAACTTGAATTAACCCATTTCTATTAATCTATGTATTGCCATGTGGCTGATGGATGTCCAGCATGTCTTGTTCCTCTATGTCTCCTGGTGACTCCTCTGACACTACCCTTCTTCCCCCCAGAATTCTCAGTTTGGCTGGCCCACCTACACTTCCTACATAGCTACCAGCTAGTCAGATCTTTATTAGCCAATGAGAGTAATACATATTCACAGTGTACAGAAAGATTATTCCACAGCATTTCCCCCTTTGTGAAATCCTCCCTTTGTAACTCAAAAGGAAAGTTTTAATCTTAACATAGTAACAGTATATATAACAAAACAATTATTAATTAATAATTACAGTTACAATATCTAATCCTTTGTTTTTGGAAAATTTAGAGAAAATTCTCTATTATTTATCTTTTCTTTGTGATTATACTATACACCCTAATTTACTTTCTAACCTAACTTGAATTACCAACCCAAAACCATCCTTTTACATCTCTCAACCTGACACACTATACACCTCTTTTGTAAGTTTCTTTTCTGAATTTGGTAACAAGGAAAACTATAACTATCTAGTCTTCAACTCCATCAGAGACCTGAGAAGGATATAATATTACCTGAGTAAACAGGAAGTTCAGAGTAAAGAACTTCCAAAATTAAGAAATGACAGAAACAGCTAGCTGTCTAGACAATCACCCTAGGTTTCTCTGTAATGTTCGGGCATTCATCTTCAGCCTGAAGGCCTAGAAGAATATCTGATAGACTTTTCTTTGAAGCAGGATTTTTGAAGGGCTATCCCACCTTGTCTTGGCAAAGTTAGCCAGTCACTTTCTTTTGTGTCCTGCTTGTCCAATTTGGACACCATATGCTCAGCAGTAGAGGCAAGGGCAGTTTCTTACCCAGTGATTAACTTTTGCCACAAAGAAAGTAACTCCATATGGTGTTTCTTCAATGCTCATCATCTTCTCTGAAAGTCGATTGTTTTGCCTGGAGCAGACATATCTCATTGTCATAAAACAAAAAAACTTATGTTATTAAAACATCTTAAACAGCATATTCTGTAGATCTCTGAAGTGTTTGAAGACCATATGTCTATTTAAAATATATCTCTGTTTGACCTTGAAAAATAACTAACATGACTACAAGTTTGATTGTAATAGGTGACTATTAACTTGCATTTCTTAATTATACATTACATTTTTTAATGAGCTGCATAAGCACAATACCTTAAACAAGAGTAGAAATATACATACAGTATAACAGAAATAACTTTAAATTTGTATCAATAAACTAAAATCCATACCAAGTAAAATATTTTTAGATTAATAGATGTTTTTTGGATTAAGATAGATTCAATAATCTACCATTTTATCCTATCATTTCTATATCCTATCCTCCTTTTTTTCTTTAGTAAGAGATCTTTGAATTTCACTCCTTTGTTTAGCTTTATTCTTGACTATGACCAATAACACTTGGTAATCAACCCTCCTAATGATGGCAAACATCCATAACCAATCTTTTAGAAATGTGGATGTCACTCTCTAGACTACTTCCTATTGTTTGTGGTTGTTATTATCTTTGGGGGAACCTTGAGAAAACTGGGATATTAATGAAGTTCCAGCTGGAGTAGTCTGTGAGACTGGACCATCTCAGTCAGCAGCATTGAAGCTGTTTTGGATGCTGGATCACTTGTAACTTCTGTTTTCATTGGTGTCTGGTCCCCTTGCTCTGAAAAATACATATCTGCACTAATATAAGTATAGACTTGTACATGAAGCAGCCAAAGATGATTTTTTTTGTTATGTGGTTGAGCAGGTAAAATATACATCACGTGTCTTGTAGTTATTTTAGGTTTATTTCTTTAAGTTTGTAGCTAGTATTTTCAGGGGGTCTACTTCAATCAAATCTGATTTTCCTTAACCCAAAATGAATCTATAGCTTCTCATTTCCTGTGGAAATAAAAGCATAACCTCTCCTCAAAAGCAACATACTTTTTGACTTAAATTTTGAAGTCAAGATACTTTTAAAATGTATAGGTTAGTTTAATCTAGTAGCTTTAATCCAGTGTCTCTTACCAGCTACCACTCCTTCCTTAGCAGTCAAAGACAACACAGTAACATACAGCATCCAGACACTAGATATTTTCCATCTTTATGTGGCTTATATTTTTTATTACTCTATTCCCTTTTTAAAAACTTTACTTTTTTTAAAACTATACTTTTAATCTAAGAGTGTATATACTGTTTCTCTTCTCTCTCCCAAGCCTACACACATTTTTAAACACACTGTGACCCATTTAGAGTTCTTTTTTCCATCTGAATCTGTCTTTACTGTGTATCTGTAATCCTTATCTGTCTGCATGAGCAAAACTCCAAACCCTCCACGCAGCATGCTGGCCGAGCTTGTGCTGACACCTTAAGCCCGCAGGCAGTAGTTGGGAGAAGCCTCCCTGTACTTCCACTGGCTGTGTGAGAGGCTGGGGGAACTGGCCACACAGCTTAACTAATTTCAGTTGGCTGCTCACTCCATTTTACACGCAGCTGTGGGGAGACATGTCTCTGCACTGTGGCTGGCATGAGACTGTGAGAGTAGGAAGCTGCATTTAGAACCCCCTTTTTAAGCTTTCTCAGGATTTATGTGGAAATTCTTGGAAAAATAATTGTTCCTCACTCTTTCATCTTCATCATTACTTTGGTATGCTGGGAGAGGTAGGCAGTTCTGAAGATGGTTTCTTCACAATGAAAATTTCAATTTTGTTATGAACAAAACCATTCCAAAACTATAGCCTTAAAAGTATGGTGACAGGGAATTGGGAATTACTCTTTGGGAAACCTTAGTCTTATTAATAAAAAGAATCTTAAACCGGACAAGAAGCTCACTGGAAGGAGGTAGATGAGTAACATGAGGAGAGACATGGTTTTGGGCTTAAGGTCAACAACTGATATCTACAAACAGCTGTGGAAAAGTGAAGAATCTTTAGAGAAAACCCAGAGTGTCAGGGAAAGCATGCTTAATATTTTGTCTTGTACCCAAAAATGAGATAGTAGCAGGATGGGCTTGTTTTTTTAATTAGAACCTATAAATCAGGCAGACTTAACATCAAAGATCTATAAGTAACTGTGTTGAGCTGGGGGTTTCTGTGAAATATCTTATTAATGTTTTCAGGCAAATCAGATTTCCTGAGGGGCAGTCTCCTGGCCAATTGATTAGCAGGCCCATTTGAATTAACTCTTAAAGGAAGAAACAAGAGTATTTAATCTTTTGGACCACTTAGAATGTCGTATTTCCTAAGGACCAATGCTAATCCATTGCTTTGTCCAACAGGAGAACCTCAACAAAGCCCTGATTGCCCCTCAATCCTTCCTTTCATATGTTATTTTAATTCTTTATTGTGTTGCTAGAAAAACAGAAAATAGATTCCAAATTTGATTATAAGAAAGGGGTCCATCCTCAATGGTTTCTATGACTAATGGCACATCTTCACACACAAACCAGGAAGAAAACATGCATCACAAACCTAGATTCTAACCTGGTCATTGATAGACCTGTCATTAGTATTCTATGCAAAAATATACACAAAGCGCCATTGTGTCTTTCTACAATGTTAGAATTTTTGGATAACAATAAAGTCTGGAGGTTTAGTAGTTGTTGCAAGAAATTATCATAAAATCTTCCACTTCAGTAGTCTGACTGAAGTAAATTTAACTTCTTTCTTCCAATCTTAATTCCTAACTCTCACATAACACATTAGATATCTATATGTCTATATATGTATATGTGAGTTACAAAATGAATGCAAGTCGTAGTGGATACTGTAGACAGAGTTCAAGATATTTCAGAACTGACTTGAGAAAGAGATAAGATAACATACCAGAACAATGGCAGTAGGGAGCTGCTGGCAGAGACACGTTTATGGGCAAAAAGCTGCAGAGCTAGGTTGCTAGATGAAAGGTTGAATGGGGGAATAGTGCAGGAAATGAGTTAAGAGCAGGAAATAGTACGCTATGTCCAGGTCTAGATGGATGTATAGATGGATAGGCATGAAGTACAGTAAGCTTCACCAATATCAGGGGACCCTGCCCAGTCAGGGAGTCCTGGATCCTTGAGACACAGAAGTATCAAATGACAAGTCAGTGTTAGGGACACACTATTGAAGTGTTAGGTGCCCATCACTTTACAGGGTACAAGCAAGAGTTTTACATCCTTTCCTTGATCTGTTGTGACCAAAGAGTTTTAGGAACTATT
Organism: Peromyscus nudipes; assembly: GCA_902168325.1. Classification (NCBI taxonomy): domain Eukaryota; kingdom Metazoa; phylum Chordata; class Mammalia; order Rodentia; family Cricetidae; genus Peromyscus; species Peromyscus nudipes. The sequence continues at coordinate 16,932 of CABHPH010156402.1, forward strand.
TTCCCTGTTGTGATTTTAACATGTTCATGTGCCCCACGATTGCAATTCTCTCCAACAAAATTATGTGGTAGCTCCCTCTCTATTCCAAAAGATAAGTCATATATTAGTCAGTGCTGGATGGGTAGTACCTGACAGATGGTGTGGTCTCTCTATCTACCCAGTGGCTGTAGTCATCCTTCTCCTTCAAAAGCCCAAAGCTGTTTGCAAAATAGTCTCCTAGGGCAATGGACAACTTGATAATTCATTGTTTCACACAATAGGGAGAAACATAGAGCAGGGCAACTAGCCTGCAAGACAAAAACACGAAGCCAGTCATACATACACACATAAAGCCATATCCCTTCCCACTCCAGAGCTAAATAAAAGAGTAGGAGATACCATATAGATGGAAATAACTTCCCGTCTTACTTTAGACCAAAGACTTTACCCACTGAATTTATAGTGAGGCTAAAATTAATCTTCTGTGTCTGCTTGGACATCCAAAAGGAAATAAGTAAAGGAAAGAGACAAAGGGAGCATATCACAGACCTAAGAGCCTTTATGTTTTGAGTTCCCAAACTAGACCAGTTAATGTCAGTCCTTTTCTTATCCTAAGGCAGACATCTTGAATTCCCTTGTAGGCATCTAACTGACTTTGAGCATGCAACTTTGTCTAGTGGCTAACTGTATCTTTTGTGTCTTCTTGAATTCCTCTGGACAAGAATCCTTATGTCCCTTTTCACCAGTTAAAAGTCAGATGTATAAGGCTACTTGCTTTATCCTACTCACAAAGTGAGAATGTGCAGAGTTTAAATTCACTATTTTCCCCAAAAATTATAGGGACCCCTTTCTTAAAATATCATCCAGTGAGGATCTAGAACTAAAAATGGGAGATTTGAGTCTCACAGGAGGTAAGCTTGAGGCTGTAAAGATGCGATCCTGAAGAGTGAGGAAATTCTGTTGCCTGAGGTGTTGACTATTCCTGTAGATGAGCAGAGGTTTGGTGTCCAGGCAAGAAGAAACTCATGCAGAGGCTGAGCAGAGTCTAGGCCATTCTCTCCAGTGCACCAGGCACCTGGCAGCCATAACCCAGCCCAACCCCCCAGCCCTAGCAGCCATAACTCAGCCTACCCTTAGCTTGTGGGCCATGCAGCATCCACCCCTATCAGCTGTGTGACTGCAAGTGGGCTCCACAGAGCTGGTAGGAAACAGATGGCAAGAGAGCAGGAGAAGCAGAGATCAGTCATTGCTTGTGTCCAGCAGGACAGCAGGGGTTTCCATGGCTTCATAGCCACTACTGCTCCATGAGTCATCTAGCCTGTACAAAAGGAGAGATTTTTTTTTGAGGCCTGTGATAACCATCTTAGTGAGCTTGGAGTAAAATTTTTTAGCCTGAGTAGAAACTTACCACCCAGTCTGGTATCTTAATTTCAACTTCATGAAAGATTCTGAGTCAGAGGTATACAACAAAAATTTACCTAAGTCCTGATTAATAAAAATTGTTCCAATAGATATTTGTTACTTTTTTTTCATTTTTCTTTATTACGAAATTTTCTATTCACTCCACATGCTATCCACAGATCCCCCTCCTCCCACCCCTCAAACCTCTTTCCCAAGCCACCCCACATCCCCACATCCCCACATCCCCACATCCCTCAAATTGACGGTTGTTTGGCTCGAACTGTTTGGGGGGCACCCAGGCAGGGAGATCGGGATCTGTCCCTGGTCTATGGGTAGGCTTCTGGAATCCGGTGCCTGTGGTGTGACATCTTGCACAGCCTTGGTGCAGTGGGAAGGGGCTTGGACCTGCCCAGGCTCAGTGTACTGGGCTTTGCTGACTCCCCATGGGATATATGTTACTTTAAAACACCTAATTCTTTTGTTATGAAGCAACAGATAACAAATACACCATAGCCCAAAGTTCCCTTTTTTTGACCTCCACTCCAATCATCTCTTGATTCCTGCTCTACCCCAAAAGCAATTTCTTTTCCTATTTGAACTTAGACATATTGATTACCTTTTTATTTTCTTTTTTTCCGTTTTGACCATCTAAACCCAGCAATGTGGTTTATATTATGTTGTATTTCTCTTCTTTTTCTCCATTATATTTATAGATTCATTTTATTATTGTGTAGTTTCTATTTGGAGTTCTTATGAATTCTGAAAATTCCAATGTACCTCTTACCTCTTATGTTCATGTTCTTCAAGTATAAAAGTATAAAACTTAGTATAAAAACAGACATTTCTGTTCAAAAAACACTGATCGTCATGTCAGTATATCATGACAAGCAGAGCAGTTGTGCATTAGAGTTTCATTGTCTCATTTTTTTTGTCATTTTCATTTTTTTTAAAGTTTGGTCCTCTGCCAGGAACAGCTATATTTGAGTGTAGATTTAAATCATATTTCTGTGATCACCAATATAGTTGAGTATTCATTGTCTTCACTACAGAGTCTTCTCAGTTTCTCTGAAAAGGTGCTCCACTCCTTATTGATTTGTTATAGTCCTTTATAAATTTTGCATCTTTAGCCTCTCAAAGATATGTGCTTGGAACTTATTATTTATTGTAATGTACTTACTTTTATATTCTTTAAATGATGTCACTTGAAAAAGAGTCACTTTTATTTTAATCTGAGCAGTCTGCTGCTCAGAGTTAGAATTCTAGGTATTAATATGAAAAACAGAACAAAAGCAAACAGAAAAAACCCTGTTTTCTCTTCACAAAACATGATATGCCCTCATATTATTTTTTAGAAAGTACATGGTTTTACTTTCCACATTTAGCTATACAACTCAGGAAGTATTGACTTTTGTAAATGTAGCCTAAGAGTCAAACTTTGTTTTCCCCATATGAATGCATAGTTAGCAAAAATAATTGAATGAAAAGATCATCTTTGACCCATTGGATCATGGTCTGGTCTATGTCATAAGTCAGTTGACAGTAATATGGACATTGCTGAATTTCTGATTCTGTTTCATTTCTCCAAATGTTGTGAGTCCAATTCCTACCATAATTAGTACAACAATATAGACCAGTTCTAACATCTATGGTACAAAAAATGATTATAGTCAACACTAATATATTCTGCACTAAAAAATATATTGAGCCGGGAGGTGGTGGCAGGCAGATCTCTCTGAGTTCGAGGCCAGGCTGGGCTACAGAGTGAGTTCCAGGAATGGCAGAAATCTACAAAGAGAAACCCTGTCTTGGAAAAAAAAATGAAGGAGTAAGCCTGATGATGTTCTTTCTACATACACATACACAATAAAGGAATGCTGGGAAACTTTGGAAGGGACCAGTATGTCTATGACCTCGGTTGTTATACTTTTCCATGGATATATGTTTATTTCTAAACTGGTCAAAATATATGAAATGAATGTCAAGTTTCTCATATATTAACTCTACTGTTAATAAAACTTTATGATAGACTTTGGATTTCCACCCATGATTGTGTAAGTTTCCTAAGTCTAGACTGTTTTCAGATTTAGTCCTTTGTGTATCAATGTTTATTTTCTAATTTACTTCATTGTGGTAAATATTTTTCAATACTCTGGTTCAGTTTGTATCAGTTCTTTTAGAGCAAGTCATAGAAAACTGATTCATTTATAATAATTAATCTTCTAACCAAAGAACACAGGGTAGCCCTCAATTTGGGGCACTTTTGTTTCTAGCCTTCCTTATTTGGTCTCTAGTACGTCTGCCTGAGAGTCTGGGAACACTCTGAGGCAGAGCCCACCCTTGCCCCAAATCTTCACTTACATCACTCTAGTCCACACCCCTCAAGGACTGTGCTGTCACTCTGCCTGCAGACACTTGTCCTACGTGTTGGCTATTGAGTATCTTACTTTTGCTCGAGTAAAACCAACAAATACTTCAGGAATGACTCAGACCCATAGCTGTCTTCTGTAAAGAGTCTCACTGCTGGAATCCTGTTCCCTTTAGGCCTTGTGCTTAAAAAACTGTCTGATGCCTTTAATGAGATTGTAACTGGTCCAGGTTTTCCAAATGTTTTGGTGTACAGTGAAATACTCCATCTGATCTACACTTGAAACTAACTGAAGATTTATATTTCATTTAAGCCAACAACCAGAGGTTCTAGCAAGTTCTGATTACCTTGATCCAGTTCCGGGGATTCTGGTTTGAATAAGTTTTCCTTCCTATAAAAGTCAGGATATTTGTTTCTTACCTCCTGTTTGCCTTTTATTCTATAATGTATTTGATTTGGAAACTTAATTTCAAAGGATCAGGGTTTATTAAAGTTCTTGATTTGATCAACATAGACTGGAGTTTCTGGTCCTAAGCATGGCAAATTTATCACAAGTTTTAATCAACTTACAATAAAAAGAATTTCATGATGTCTGGGCTCCCAGAGAAAGACAGCTCCACATAGGTAAATCTCTTCCCAAACCTCTTTCTTCCTGAATCTTGGCCTGGTAGTCCTTAATGATTTGTGTCTAATGTCTCAAAGAAGACATTTTATGTAATTTCCTCATCTTTTCTGGTTCTCCAAATGAGAAAGTCTGATCATATTACATAGTTAATGTTTTTAAAAATATGAAATCAGAAAAATAATGAATTTTGTTCACAGTAGAGAAGGAGTTTGTTTTTCATGCTTTGGTTGTGGTATCAAAGATTGACTTTAGAAGTTTGGGTATTTGGAAGGAATTTTTCACTTGACAGATAGTGGCACACATACATCAAAGAAAGGATTAACCTCTGTTTTAATTGTTGAGGTCCCAATCAGAGTCCTAATTTATGATCTTTCTGCCAACTTAAGGAAAAGAGCTTGAACATTTTAGCCTTGCACATGCTATGCATCTATAAAGCACTCATAAAACTTTATAAAGAGTAGGCTTTGGGGACACAGCAGTATTCTCCTTTATGCTGACAATACCTCACTCCAGATGATAGACTTCTGTATTTTATTGTTAATCATGAATAAACTATGTGACTGTATACATACCAGAACAAAAAAAAAATCCAATCCTTATTCTAAATATTTGTAAGCATTCCAACTTTGTAGGTGTCACTGTGCCTTGTTCACAGTGTTTACACATCTTTTTTATGTGGTCTGCCCACCCTTTGCATCAGGCTAATCTTCTCTTTCAGCTATCCAAGAGGTAAGTGCTAAGTTGGCATTTACATTTAAAACATTAAAAATGTCCTGCAGGTACCCTTGTATTAATCATCTGTTGCTGCACAGCTATTTACAACAAAGGTTAGCAGCTTAAAACAACATGCATTTACTATCTGAGTTTCCAGGCTTAGGAATGCAGGTCTGGCTTAGCCAGTCTTTTATTTAAGGCTCTTGGGCAGACTGTAATCCATGTGTCATCTGGGATATAGTCATCTCAGAACTAAGAAAAGCTCTCTTTCCAACCTCACATGGGCTCTGACCAGCTTAGTTCTTTGTTGCCGGTAGGAATGGAGGCCTCTGTTCTCCCTAGTGGCAGGCTAGAGGCTTCTGGAAGTTGGCTGTACAAGTACTTCTCCAGAGTGATGTTACTTCATGAGAGTTTGCAAGTTGAAAATCCAGTAGAGATACTCTGCTCCTGGGAAGAGGCCACAGTCTTTTGAAACTAATCAGGGAAGCAAGATCTCAACACCGTTGCAGGGCTCTATTTCTTAGGAACAGATTTCCAGGTCCAGCCCACATTCAAAGAGGATGGATTGCACAACGGTGGCTGGAATGCAGTAAAACTGGCATAAGGAAGAACTAACAGAAAGAAATCTACGTACAGCTGGAAAGGAAGTTTGATGTAATTGTGAACAATATGTCTGGTCAGTCTCTCTGAAGCTGATCATTCACCTTACCACTACCCAACCTCAGAAAAATAGAGCTGCCTATAACTTTGGTACTCAGGAGACTGCAGCAGGAAGACTGCTAAAAGTTTGAGTTCATCCTGGGATAGAATTCAGTTACTGGCCAGACTGAACTATACAGTGAAACTGTTTCTCATACCTTTCACAGAAATAAAGGAAAGAAAAAAAGAAGGAAGGTAGGGAGGGAGCAATGGAGGGAGGGAGAAAGAGAGGAAGGGAGGAAAGAAGGAAGGAAGGAAGAAAGGAAGGAAGGAAGGAAGGAAGGAAGGAAGGAAGGAAGGAACGAACGAACGAACGAAGGAACGAAGGAAGGAACGAAGGAAGGAACGAAGGAAGGAGGGGAGGAATGAACAAACAAAGGAAGGACGGAAGGCCAATAGACAAGAACCCAAACTTACCCTTTTCTGATTTCTTTTACTGAATCTCACAAACTCTCTGCTCTGACATGTGTAGTCAGTGCTGTTAACTCATAGCATGCTCATGCTTGTTCTTCAAATGTGTCTGTGGTTTTTCCCTTTCTAAATAACATGTTGTCCTCTTGCCAAAAGAAGTTTTGGTTGTTTGTTTGTTTGTTGTTTGTTTGTTTCATCCTGGAAAAGAGAAAAAGAAGTGGAGAGAAAATTATTTCTCTTTTCAAATATGTAAAAACGGCAACATTGACCAGGTCAAATGTATGAGATTAAAAGGCAGTGTTTCAGGAAATATTCCTTAAAGAAAATTCCTTACAGCCATCCAAGCCCCCAAATCTTACTGCAAAATGACTCAAAACCTGAGTAAAGGTACTTGCTGCCACCAAGCCTGATGTCTCAAGTTTAATTTCCAGAGGCCATCATGATGGGAGGAGAAAAAAATGACTCTTATGAGGTTTTTAGTCTTTGAGGGCCAAAGACAAACTTTGGTTCACAATTACAAAGGTATTTCTGGGTTAGGTGGGAGTTATCAGAAAAGGACTTTAAAGCCTCCCCCAAATCTTAAGGTTTCACAAACATTGGAATCTGTAGAAAGATGAGAAAACAAAACTATTTTTGACAATAAACGATCAAAAAAGTTACTCACAGGATAAAATAAAAAATATATCACAGTTGATAAATCATTCTAATCTGTGACACCTTTTCAAAGTAAGGAACTCCCATTTCTCAATACCTATTCTCTTTCAAATTCATTAGTCATAATAAACTGTGAGACCTCATAAAAGTGTACATACATTTTAAAAATAAACACATTTGTGGTTAACAGACACAGATGAAGTTCTCTCTAAACTCAACCCGAGCACCATGTCAAGTCCTCCTTTACTCAAGTACATATCTGTGTATTTCCCTAACAAGCTGTCTTTATTCTCCCACTGTACATGGCTACTGTTCATTTGTAAGCTGATTTCCAGAGAAATCTTGATTGTTAGGGAATGCACAGATGCAGCAGCAGCCCTTACTCTTGCAGCTGTCGTTCCCTAGCTAAGCTAGGCAAGGGGTGCCTGGATGCTGTTGTGAATCATTGCAGGGGCGGAAAGATTGCTAAAAGGCATCATTTTTAGCTTTTGTTAGAAGGGTGTGACTCAAAGGGAGAAAAAGAGGAAGATATCAGTGGACCAGTGGTGTCCGAGCTTTGCTACAGTCTGATGGACACACCTGCCAGTAGAGAAAAGCTCACCTCGGATGAAATTCAAATTCTTTATAAAAAAGAGAAACATCTTCATCTTTACAACTGTTTGTGGTTTGTTTTTAGCTGAAGTGTAAATGATTGAAGGCAGGCATCCTGTAGAAAGTGTCTGTATCTTAAATGTAATTTTAAGTGAAATAGAATTCTATCACTTTTCCCCTCCCCTTCTTCCCTGAAGCTCCTCTCACCACCTCAGGTGGATAGCCTTTTTTTCTTTTATTATTGTTACTTACATAGCCTGTCCCCAGTGGATACATCTACATCACAGCTCCTGTACCCATGGCTTAGGAAACATCTCCAAAATGGGGACAAAGCGAAGAGCCAAGATACCAGTAAGTCTGCCATGAAACAGTCTCTCCTAGAAATGATTATACAAACAAGACTAGAGCAATGGCAATATCAATGGACATATAAATGTAGTAGAGAAAACTTCATGGAGTCCCACCCTCAGACAAAGAACTACAGAAAACTAATGACTGCTGAGAAAAGGAGAGTCAGCATCTCCCAGGGATGAGTACCCATATTGGTAGTCCAATTCGGAGTGGTCAGCCTGGAACTAATAAATGCACAAATGAACAAACAAACCAAAAACAGTTTCAGCAAGGTGTATTTATGTATTCTGAGCCTGATGTGTTTTTGTGTTTTCATGGTGTTCTTTAGTAACCATCACATTCACACAGATATCCAGGTAAACGTTTGTTTAATCAACCAGTAACTCAGTAAATAAATAAGATGACAAAACAAGAGACCCAGCACATCCATGTCAGACAGTGAATATGGACTTCAGAACTTGGCCTGTGCTAGGGAGTTTCACATCAATATTTTTCAGGGTCATGGGTCAGATTACAAAACAAGAACAGTAGTATTTGTGTTCACCTCATTTAGAGAAAAGAGAAGTGGCTCATGTTCACGTATCTGGGCTGTTCCAGTCACCCACACAGTCACTGAAGGCAAAATAAAATGGGCTGGGGTGTTATTATTATTCAAAAAATGTTTTGGCCGCAGATGGAACTCATTCTGACAAATGATGATGATGTTTTCTTAAAAGAAGTGAATTTGCATCCCGAGTAGGTGATTCTCAGACCTGTGTGTTTTAGATTAAAGGGAGACAATTCATTTCAGTTTTCTTAGTTTAGAGTAGACATGTAACAAACTTTGAGATGTGGCAAGAGATGAATAGTCTTGGCTGCAAGGAAACACATGAGGAGTATGTTCTGCATGGTTCAGAGAATGAGCTGCAATAGGTGAATAAACTAGTGCCTTTATTAAGTATATAGAAAAACAAAAAAAGTGATTGGATAGATGACAGATATATAGATATATAGATAGATAGGTAGATAGATAGATAGATAGATAGATAGATAGATAGATGTAGATATATATATATGTACATATATAGAGAGAGAGATTATAGATAGATAAACATCATCAAATCAAGTGCACAAAACAATCTGCAGAAATCAAAAAACTTGGGATGCCTTGCTGAGGCGATTAGCCAGAAAAAGTTCCTCATAGTGAGTCTGGGATACAACAGCATGTCCCCTTGTATGAGGCTTCCAAGTTTGGGAATCTTTCATCTTCTATGTGTTCTACAGGATACAATATCTTTACTCATAGGCTGTTTAACTGTTCTCTTTCCTCCTGTCAGAGTTAAGGTGGCAGCCCATCCATGGACAAAGTGTATTAGAGAAAATTTTTCATAGACATGCCTATGTAGGAAGGAGGGAGGCTACTTCCAGAGGAAGCTCTCAGTAAGCTCAAACAACACGTGAGAGTTTGGGAATACGATATGCATTACAGAGCAGGACAGACCAACAAGAGGTTTTGGTGGAGGGAGGTCTACCCCAGGTACTTGTGGAGGTTATATGCTTTATGACATACCTTCAACATTCTTAAACGTTTAGTAAACTTTGTCACTTTTCACTGTGAGCTCTGCTTTGCATCTGGGCAGACATGATAACTATCCTGAGCATGCAGGTCACAGTAATTCATCACCAGAAGAGTGGTCATCTTGCTAGTCAACAGCAAAAGAAAATCCCAGTTGGACACAAGTGTGTAAGCCTGGAGGAAAAAACAATTTAAAAAAAAAAGGATCACTTGAACGTATTCTGGTGACATTTTAAAAGGCAAACATTTGGTCACAAGGTAACTCCTCTGTAAAATGGGGCAATAATATGTGTAGGGAAGTAATGAACTGTTAAATAATTGATGACTGACATGTGTTTGGAACACCTTGGAAGAAACATGATCTTTAAGCATATGATATCATGATTACCACCATAATAAAAAATATTTAAAATAATAATCAGTACATTTAAACACCTGTACTTGCATATGAAATATATAACTCTTTTTACTGTTTTTCATCTAATCCACGGCACCTGTGTTAGAAATGGAGCCCAATGGCCCAATTTTTAAAAATACATAAAATTTAGACAGGTAGAGATTTTTTTATTCGCCCTATTGTGCCTAGGTCTCACAGAACATAATTCAAACAATATACTACCACAAAGAGACCACTTCAATACAAATCTCGCTAGTGTGAGTTAATAAAAATTACTTTTAAAAGCAAACATCTGGCACCTCATAAATACATATCACCTTTCATCAAGATTTTTCCGAACTCTCCTCATATATATTATACTTATAAGCGTTATTAATTCAGCATATTGTACGTTAGTCTTAAAAAAATCCTGAAGCAGAACTACATGTGTAAAATATGTGCTGCAATATCAAGGCTTGTGCAGATCATAAAAGCCAGGATGTTAACCATGGTGCAAAAGCCTTCTGATTTAATGTGTTCTGTAAGCTAGCAAGGGTGATTTTCTAAGCAGATACAAGAAAATAGTACAGTTAAGTTTAAAAGCAGCTCTGTATTCCAACTAATTTTTTCCTGTCTTGTGACATTTAGCAAATTATTCTAGGCTTACATTTAGCTTATGTCAAAAATGTGTCTGAAATATTTTATTCTGGTTTATTTCTACATCTGAAAGAAATTTTAAGACACAAATTGCCTTTACAAATGCTATAACCAACACATCAAACTGGTAATTCTCCTATTCCAGAGGATACTGAGAAGGAAAAAAAAACCCAGGATGTTCTCAAATGTCCTTTGGCAACTTTCTTGTCATTAATGGTCCTACTATGAAGTTTTAGTTTCTTGTAGTTCAGGGTAAATTTTTTTGTATGTGTAAATAAAGCTCACATCCTCCTGCTATGTATTTAACAAAGATGGATAATATACTATATGTGCTCCATTGTATTTTTATAGTAGTGTCCATGTTTGTTTCCAAAATCTGATTGTTTTATGATATTAAATAATGTTCCTTTAGTTTATCCTGAGAAGTTGGAGCTGAATGCATTTCCTTATATTTTTTATATTTCTTTTACTACTTCAAGAAATGAATAGCACAAAATAGGCCTGCTTAAAGCCCAAGATCTATAACCTAGTCTACCACAGACTAAAAGGTGGTTTACATAATTCATTTCACATGCCTGGCATTTTGCCTAAAACTAGCATCATTCCATTTTTTGCATATGCTTTTAAAATTATTCTCACCAACTTCCATGCAGCATCCTAAGCAATTCAGGTACAATCAAAACAGTAAGCATCTATGACCACAGAAGATTTGATATAAAAATGAAGAGTGCTAGTGTAAACGAGAAACTCAGCAAATAGTTTTAAATTGGTTAAGTACTTTGTGGAAAAATCAAGATGGCTATAGCCAAAAATTAACAGGGGTTAAATTTTTGGATATGATAGACAGAAATAACTGCCCACTTTTTAATTGGATTATTTGGTTTGTTGATGTCTAGTTCTTTAGTTCTTTATATATTTTAGAAATCAGCCCTCTGTCAGGTGTGTCAGGGATTGTGAAGATCTTTTCCCATTTTGTAGGCTGCTGTTTTGTCTTATTGGTGGTGTCCTTTGCCTCATAGAAGATTTTCAGTTTCTTGAGGTCCCATTTATTAATTGTTGATCTTTGTGCCTATACGATTGATGTTCTGTTCAGGAAGTTGACTCTTGTGCCAATGCATTCAAGGCTATTCCCTACTTTCTCTTCTATCAGATTCAGTGTATCTCATATCCAAACAGAAATTTCTCAATAGAGGAATCTCAAGCGGCCGAGAAACACCTAAAGAAATATTCAACATCCTTAGCCATCAGGGAAATGCAAGTCAAAACAACTCTGAGATTCTGTCTTATACCTGTCAGAGTGGCTAAGATCAAAAACACAAGTGACAGCTCATGCTAGCAAGGATATGGAGCAAGGGGAACACTTCTCCATTGCTGGTGGGAATGCAAACTTGTACAGCCATTTTAGAAATCAATATAGTGATTTCTCAGAAAATTTGGAAAAGACCTACTTAAGACCCAACTCTACCAATCCTGGTTATATAGCCATAGGAAACTATACCATATCCCAAGGACAGTTGTTCAACTATGTTCATAGCAGCTTTATTTGTAATAGCCAGAAACTAGAAACAACCTAGATGCCCATCAGCCGAAGAATGGGTAAATAAAATGTGGTACATTTACACAATGGTGTATTACTCATCTCTCAGAAACAACGACATTATGAAATTTGCTTGCAAATGGATGGAACTAGAAAAGATCATTGTTGAGTGAGGTAACCTAGACCCAGAAAGACAACGATGGAATATTAGCCATAAACTAAAGGATAACCATACTACACTCCACAGACCCAAAGAAGCTAAGTATTAAGGAAGGCTCAAGGGAGACACATAAATCTCAGTGTGAAGGGGAAATAGAATAAACATCATCGGTGGATAGGCAGGGAGAGGACAGTATAGGGAGGTGGGCATGTGAGCAAGAGGGATCAGGTTGGAGGAAGATGGAGGAAGAGAATACTGGGAAAGACAACTGCAATCAGGGGCATCTCAGGGATGGACTAGAAATCTAGTGCAAAGGAAACTCAGGAGGTAACACTCGACAAGAACTCCTAGCAATAGGAGATACACAGCCTGAACCACCCATCTCCTGTAACCAGGAAAATTTTTCAGTGGAAGAATTAAGACCCCAACTCAGACACAGACACTCTGACCTACAATTTGCCCTTCCTACTAGATATGCTGGGACAAAGGTGGTACAGAAATTACGGGAGTGGCCAAACAATGACTGGTCTGGCTTGAGAGCTATACTATGAGAGGGAACCTACCCCTGATACTGCCTAAAGGTCCAGGACCCTGAGACTCAACAGTCCAGAGACCTAGGATTGAACCAAACATGACTTGAAAAAAGGGGAAAAAAAGTCAATGAATTTATTCCTAATGATACCCTGCTATACTCACAGGTCATTGCCTAGTCTGATTGTCATTAGAGAGGCTTCACCAAGCAACTGATGTAACAGATGCATAGACACAGCCAAACATTAGGCAGATCTAGAGAAATCCCATGGAAGATGGAGAGGAACCATTGTGGAAGCTAGAGGGGCCAAGAACACCACCAGAAAACCCACAGAGTAAACTGACCTGGGCTCATGGAGCCTCACAGAGATTGAACCACCAACCAGAGAACTTGCATGGGACTGATCTGGGCCCTCTGCGCATGTGCTGCAGTGTGGCTTGATCTTCTTCTGGGACTCCTTGCAGAGGAAGCAACGGCTATCTCTGACTCTTTCCTCCTACTGGGTTGACTAGTCTTGCTGCAACTTGATATGCCATGGCTGGCAGATATACATAGGAGGCCTGTCCTTTTCTGAAGGGAGAGGAGAAGGAATGGATGGGGGAGTTTGGGGGAGGGACTGGGAAGAGAGAAGAAAGGGAAGGGAAACTGTAATTGGGTTGGAAAAATTAATTTATTGATTAGTTAATAGAAAAGTGTATCTGGCATATTGGCACAGCCATATCTGATGGGAATGGCAAAAGTCACAAAGAGCCAGCAAATCTGAGCCACATGATGGCTGCCATGCCAATTTTGTTTTTGATCTCCACGTGTTGCATACTTGTGGGGCTTTTGATATTTGTACAACTTTTGGATATTGGATTGATGTGATATTTCTGATGAATCATTTATGCCTTCTTCTAGGAGTACTGCTTCTATGTTTCTCCAGGAAAATCCTGAGCATACTACCCCTCCCTCTTTTAGGGAGATATCCTGATCTACTTGAAGGTCTTCCTTATATGCCTTGTAGATTGTGACAAATATAAAGAAGTCAGAGATCTCTTTATGAGGCTATGAGATATTCTTAAAACATCTGTCCTTGTACTTACTCAGGAACAAGATAATCAAAACAATGTAAACTTTAAAAGGTCAGAAAGGTTCAGTGGGCTAGAGGAGTTGGCCCAAGATCAGATTAGAATTTTCTTCCTGTTATACATTCAGGAAATTATATGGTATATACAGCAAAAAAGTTAGATTAGCTAAAGTTACCTCTACCCTACACAGGGACTTGCATTGATGAGCAAAGAATGGCATGGAAAGATGATAAAAGAATAAATGATGATCAAAGATAAAATGAAGTGTCAGAACCAGCCTTTGTTAGAAAAGTTAACTCATTCAGAGCCATGTGGTGTTGTATGACCAAGGAACAAAAGAATGCCAAGATTAGACATATAAACAAATTCCATGAAGATGTAAAGTGTAAGCATTGTATTATGCCAGAAATTGACTAATAAATGCAGCAGCTTTGGCCTGAAGATTTTTCTTGGGCACTCTGACCAGTAAGAGTTAATACATTGCTTGAGACATGGCAATCTGCATGAGCTGGCTTGGAAAATTTCTTCTGTCTAGTGTTCTTGAAGCCACAACAGCTACCAGCCTGAGAACATGCTGCCATATACCTCTAGGTTCTTAAAAATTAGGTTATGGGTTTGATGAGTGAAATGATTATAAAAGGTAACTCTGTTCATCAATGATGACTAAACTTGAGGGAAAATGATTGTAAAAGATAACTCTGTTCTATCACAGTTTATCAATGATGACTAAACTTATGACCCCAGATGTGCAAGAGAAAAAAATTAAACATATGTCTGGAAACAAAAATTATATGATCTATGCTTTAGAACTATATCTGCTTACTGAGTTCTGTATAAATAAAGTTGCACTCTGACTGCTAGTTAGTCATGCTACAGGATTCATGCTACTATCGTGACCTGGCTCACTGCTTCCCTAGTCTACTCCTTGCCTGCTCTTTGAAACCTGTCAACCACTATGGAATACTCCCAGCAGAATATAGTAAGCAGTTATCTTTACTATTGAAAAAGAAGAAGAAGGAAAGAAACAGCTTCTCAACCCAACTAATGATAGTATATAATGTTGATTAAAAATGGATAGAATATTCACACTTAATTCCTATCTCAAAACCACATTAAAATAACTATTTACATAAATCAGTTGAGAAAATGCTATAAAAAGTCCTCATAAATATAGAGGCACATTAACTCTATGCCAGAAACACCAAGGAAATTCTCAGCATCAAGAGGGTATCTACATAATGCTAATCCCATTGCTTGTCTTCTAAAGAATTCAGTAGAAGCAAGAGGTTGGAGGTCACACTGGAATTTGAACAGAAGATCTATGTGTGTGGGCCCAACAGCTATGTGTGTGAGCCCAACTATATTACTTCTTACTTCCATATCTACATCCCACAGGATTTGCTCACAGTGGTTCTCAGAACTGCTATTGTTAAAGAATGATCATTACAAGAAACTCTAGATCATCTAGAGAGACTAAAGCACTCTATAGTGAACCCACAGCCCTGGATCTCTCAACAACTGTGGAGCACTGACAATATAAATAGATAATAGATAGGAATAATATTTTCTGCCATTTGTATGATTTTAAAAGACTATGTCATAACCTCTGAAAGATCCATTGTGTACATGAGCAGAATGATCTTAGTAGTCTATGTAGTGTACACAAAAATCACCAGATATGTGAAATTACATGGACATTCAAATTCAAAAGAGGGCAAGAACAGCAGTCAAAGTAGTTAATTTTCCTTATAAGGCCCTTATTTGTTAAACACAAATCAATGTCTCATTATAAGAGTCAAGCTAATATTGGCAGCAGAAGATAAGCATACAAAGGGAAAATCCCAAGGCTTGAGAAACTACATAGAAAACAATACAGTAATCAAATTAAATCTTCAGTGAGGCAGAAATCAGCAGATTGAAGAGAATAAACTGATTGATAATCATTATAAACTTATAGAGTGTTACTATGAACCATATAATCTTCCAGACACAGTGGTTATATTATAAATACAATTGATTATTGGTGGAAGTATTAAGGCAACTCTACGTAGTTAAAAGGGAGGTTTATTTTGTGGGGTAACTTACAAGTAAAGGGGTAGATTACAGGGTCCAGGAAATGTGTAGCACAGTCCAGCAATGTTCTCTGGAGAACTCTGCTCCATCTACCTCCAGCATCCAGGATCCAAGAACCAAAAGAGCCAGCACATCCAGATCTGGGTCTTAAGGACTACTCTCTTGGCCCCACCTCATAGGTGTGACTGTTACCGGAATCCTCAATGAGGGTAGTACTTCCAGGTCAAAGCTGGAACAGCTACCCACTACAATTGATGTCATCTTTTCTTTTTCTAAAGTCTTTTACTTTGTAACAAGGAGAGATAGACATAAACACGATGCAAAATTAGACACTAACCAGATTAAAATTGGAAATTATGACAGATAAACAAAAAGATAAAGAAAACAAGGAACAAAGACAATGGCAAAGAGCAGTTGTATGGTCAAGAAGGGTAACACCAGACTTGACATTGTTGAAGACCTAATGTATGCCTTCTGAGGCTTAGTTATAAATGCCATTGCAGCTTCAGTCTTGATTTCCTAGATAGCTACTCACTGTGGGGATGGACTGCTGTCAATAGCATGAGGATAATCAACCAGTATATGAAAAGACTGTCATGAAATAATAATATAGTCTCTAACTAGTGGGCAGCAGTGACTTCTCACACATAGAAGAATCAGTTTGGGATGCGAATGCATCAGGCTTAATAAACGCTTGTGGTGGCTGCCGCCCCAGTTGACCTCATAAAAAAACAGAAATAGAAATCACGGTGAAGGTATCTTCAAATTTTGAGTCTAAAGAAGCTTACCTGTGAAACATAATCGACATTTTAGTGTTTAAACCTTCAACTGTGGAAGAATTTGTTCTTTACCAGCAGATAACTGACACACATGCAGCTATCCAGGGAAGAGTATTTGCAAGTGAGCACAGCAAGCCCAGGGCTGGGATAGGAGCATGCATGATGTGGTTCAAGAAGAGTGGCATCTGCATGGTTGAACTTGAGTCAGCAAGAAAATCAGAAAAATGCGAGGTAAGTGAGAAAATGAGCACAAGATGGAATAATGCTGTAAAGGTCATTCCACTTACATATAAAATCAATATAATGTACCTTTGATGATATTCACTCTATCATGGGAAATCCACCAAGAAAGCAATGACTAAAGCTGGAAGTAGAGAGAGAGTGAAGATAGGGGGTGACTGAACCATCCTGGCATGAATTTATAGTATCATGTACTAGTGGTTAGTGGATGGTGTTAAAAAGTAGATAAATAATGTATGCAAATTTAAGAAAAATTAAAAAAAAATAGATGAAGTGGAGGAATAAATGAGAGGATGGATCAGGGATACCTTCTAGCTCTACATAGATTGAGAAATGATCTGAAAGACACCATGCAACAAAAATGTATGATATTGCACAAGAAAATTATAGTGCAGTGTAGTAAAATACCTGCATTATAGAAAAGGTCAAGTACTTTTACAATGTAGTTAAGTTTGACTGCACTCTGAATACGTATGTGTAGACCCATGGGTGGGTTCTGCTTTCAACTTTGGTCAGAAAAGCTCCTTTTTCTTTTTCAGTGAGTGGCAGTTAATGTAGAGATGTATAACATGTTAAAATGTCAAATGTAAGTAGCCCTGAGTGCTCACTTGTGAGTAGGTCATCTATATGAACTTTCCACCACCCAATGCTCAGGGAACTTCATGAAAGAGGCAAAAGAATGTAAGAGACATTAAATAGGGAGGAGAGCTGTGGAATACTTTCTTCTGGACGTGACATGATGGTTATATGTATCAACTCAGAGTACCTGTGATTACCTGCACAAGATTAAGCCAGTCAAAATTTCAATAAGGATGGGCGTGGCCCTGAGGCCTCATCCTATAGGAATAGCTACTACAGTTGTGGTTTCTAAGGGTGGACAGTCACTCTCCTTTGAGGACATGGCTGCTGGTAATTAATGTTCCTGAGGATAGCCACCCGTGTGCGTATGTGCAGCATTAATTGTGTTTGGAGGGTTATTAATAGCAATGAAGAAGAAAAACTTGAAGCTGGGATGGATATCAGGTAAGGTACAATAGAGGCCATTAGAGGAAGTAGCAGGGGGTGAATATGAGAAAAATATACTGTATAAATATGTGTACTATTGCAAATGTTAGAAAGTGATTTCTAAGTTCCTTTCAAGTGTCTTCAGCAATAAAGTCTTACTGTCAAGTTCTAGGGAACAACCAAGAGCGTTGTCAGTAGCTTACTCTGCTGCAGGTAGATAGTGTATGGGATTTCACTGGCCAACAAATTCTAACACATTTCTGATACTGGGCTTTTTATTTCTTAGCCTGTGACCTAATAGGGGCATTATTGTCTCACTATAGGGTAACTCCACTTAAATTGTGTGCGTGCGCGTGCGCGTGCGCGTGCGTGTGCGTGTGTGTGTGTGTGTGTGTGTGTGTGTTTGTATGTGCATGTGTGTATGTGCATACATGCAAGTGTATACATGTCTGTGTGTTGTGTGGTCGGAAGACAACTTGCGGGAGTCCATTTGCCTGTTCTCCCCTACTCTGTAGTTTCTGGTATCAAATCCAAGTCACCAGGTTTGGGAACAAGTACTATTACCCACTAAGCCTTCTTGTTAACTTTTGGTTATTAAAAAAAATCAGAATGATTTTGTGAGAAATATGTCAAAAAATGCAGAAGAATATTATGAAATTACTAAGAAAATATTCTTAAACTAACAAAGCACAAGACAGGTAAAGGCTAAATTAAAAACAAGTGCAAATTCAAATACTCGTTTAAAACCTTCTTATTTAAAAGAACAAAAGCAAGAGATTCCTGAATGTGAAATAGTAGATTCAAATCAGATTATTTTTAATCAATAAAGTACGGACTGATGATTGCAAACCCAGATAAACTTTGACATGGAAGGGGAAATAACAACATTGTCTGAGTCAGAAGCTTGCCTTCACACGTTCCGACCGGAGGACTGCTAGAGAATATTTTTAATCAAAAATAAGTGAAGACGATGATTAAGAAGTTGATTAAGCATTTTGTGTCAATAGATGCACTCTACTCATGCATTCAAATACAAGGTAGTGCTTCGTCAGCGAAAAGTAGAAGCCTGTTGTCGACACCCGGCGTGCTCATGCTGCAGCTTTGCCTAATGCACACCAGCAAGCCTCTGAGCCGCTTTCAGCACTGACCTTGCTTCACTGTGCAGTGCACTTTGTGGACATATTCCTCCAAAACATGTTGTGCCCAGAATTACAAGTTTTGCTTTCAAATTCAGACCTAATGAAGTAACACAAGACATGCATGCAAACTTTGGTCCAGCTATCCTTCCCTCAGGGTTTTTTAAAGAGTCACATTTTATAAGCTAATAAAGCATATTCAGGAAGAAAATGTGGTGATATATACATATATATATATATATATACACACACACACACACACACACACACATATGATAGAAGTAATTTTAAATTAAGGTTTTAGTAATTTTAAAGTAAGGTTTCTGGAATACACCATTACCTATCTTCAAAATGCAAAATAAATCCTTACAAGTTTAATTATAATTTCAAATAAGATAATTCTATACGCTAGCTGTGAAACATAAATATTGGGGATCAAATGTTTTCTTAGATACCCAATAGCACATAAAATGTTAGTACCTACAACAACCAAATTCTAAAATAAGTAGGGATAAATAGTATAAGATATGTGTACACAGAATGTCAAAACATCATTAAACATGTTAAAATATAAATAAAATGAGAGAGACATTCTATTTTGAGGTGAAAAAATGGGATGCTACAAATGTGCACATTTTCCAAAACCTATCACTGAATATGATAGGCCAATTAAAAGTCCCAAAAAACAAATTTTGAACTTTTCAAAAATAATTTTATGTTTTATCTGAGAAAATCAATTGTTGTCCTTGTGTGTTCTGCACAGACAAGGCTGTATTTAGCAAAGCCTTAGACTATATTTCATACTAAACAAGTGGACAACTTTTAACTATTGTTAATAAACTAACAATTAATAAACTAACAACTGACAGGCCTAATGTTTTATATTTATTGTAAGACTACTAATTAGGTAATTTGAATTTCAAAATTTAATGAGCATATATGTATTTTTGAACTACAATTACAAATAATGAATAAAGAAAAATCACTTGACCAAAGTTCAACTTTTAGTGTTTCACAAGCTAGAAGTAGGACATACATTGACATGCTCAGACACTTCTCAATTTTAGGACCTTTAAATGCATTTCCTCATTTAGTCTTTACATCAACATTATGAAATAGATATGCCAATAATCCCTTGAGAAAATTAAAGCTCAAGGGAATTAATAACCAGTTATACTGAATTACTTTCTGGTAAACATATTCAATCTGGTCTCATTGTTTTGGTATTTTTATTTTAATCTTCTGAGTCATTTTTACTAATAGTGGACTAATAGTGTGTGTGATTCCTTGGTTAGTTCAGAACACCATAAGGGGTAGTTACAGAAATGGGTTTTAAGAGATCAAATTATGGAGTATCCATTAAGTTAATCGACTGTAACTTGGAGTTGTAATGCACAAAATTTTTCTGTAGTCATCATTCCTGTAAACCAGGGGCTGTGTTGTTAATCATGAAATAAAGCACAAAGTTTAAACTGAAATCTGGTAATTTATGAAAACCCTCCTTTCCACTTGTAAATTCTATGTAAAAAACATGAAATTGACTTTAAAGGTACGATCAGTCAAACTGTGGTATGGCAGTTTCTAAGAATGAATATGTTCTAAAATGTGGTTAAACTCCATGCCAATAAAGAAAGATTGTTA
Organism: Peromyscus nudipes; assembly: GCA_902168325.1. Lineage (NCBI taxonomy): Eukaryota > Metazoa > Chordata > Mammalia > Rodentia > Cricetidae > Peromyscus > Peromyscus nudipes. The sequence goes on from CABHPH010156402.1 coordinate 37,483, forward strand.
AAATTCTGGAAAAAAATATTGACCTAGGAATGAAGTTACTCTCAATATTTAGAAATTATTTAGTCAAGATTTCAATCTGTACAATAGATACTATGTTATCTCATACCCATTACTATGTGACCATTCTAAATGGCAAATAATTCATTGTTTCTGTGTAACAGTCCCCAGAAATTATACTGTTGTTTTGTTTTGCATTTGAGGAAATCGAGACATGGAAAACTTGTTCTTGTCATTGGATTTCAGAGTTGGGATTCGTTACTCAAGCTCACTCCAAAATCTAGGTTTGCCATAAAATGAAATGTACTTTCAGAACTTTAAGACTAGAACAACTATATTAACAAGAATGATGGACTCCACAAATAACTAACATGAATCCAAGAAACAGCAGAAGAACATTATTTGCAAGTCCAAGATGAATATCCATGCAGATAAATAAAATAAAGACCTGATTATATAGATATACATACAAGTAAAAATATATATGTATATTATGCACACCTCCTATCTCCTAGCTGTTTTACTATTAAAGCCTGACACCCAAGTAGCAGTAATCATATCTCTTGGCTCAGTTTTCATTTTGTCAGTGATTTCACTGTCCAAAACACCGGATGAAGGACTTCCTGATGAAATGTGTGATTGATGGGTGGGTATGTTATCCTCTTGTAATTTCAGCAAGCTAATTCAAACTCATTTTATCACATTTTAGACCTCTCATCTACATTCTGGCTTCTAGTAATTATGAATAATCAATGTAATTACTCGTTTTAAAGAAAAATTGATGCTTATTAAACATTCTGAGGATGTATTAAACTTGAACACATTTTTCCAAATGCTAGTGTGGCCAGGGCAGTGTCGCTTCCTTCTCATACAATCTACCCTGGCTTATCCACCCCCTTAATTTCGTATATTTCCACTATATAAGTAGTAAATTTCTTTTTTTTTTTTTAATCTTTTTTTTTTTTTTTGGTTTTTCGAGACAGGGTTTCTCCGTGTAGCTTTGCGCCTTTCCTAGAACTCACTTGGTAGCCCAGGCTGGCCTCGAACTCACAGAGATCCGCCTGGCTCTGCCTCCCGAGTGCTGGGATTAAAGGCGTGTGCCACCACCACCCGGCTGTAAATTTCTTATTATCTGCTTTATTCCTGTGAAAGGATTATTTAAAAAGCATAAGAAGATATATGTATGTTTCCATACATCCTTATTCTCTTCTACACCACATAGAAAATTGGAAATTTGATTTTTTTAACTTCATTTCTTTCCATAACAATTTTTTTTTGGAAATTAAAATATGTTAGTTCATAGAAAACCTTATCTTTTCTTGCTCATATAATATTACCACATATGTGTGTCATAATGTATCTATTTGCCCTTGCATTATGACAATTTAGGCCCTTCTGGTATTGAGAAATAAGTATCATGGAAATAGCCTGGAATACACTTTTATAATGTTAGAAGTCTGTTTTCAAAGTAATTTCCTAGAAGTCAAGATGTCAACGTGTAATGGGTTGATGGGTGGCTTCAAAGCAATATACCCATGTTCCAACAACCAGGACCTGTGAATGTTACTTTCAGAAAACGGTCTAGTACAATTATAATTAAGGATGAATACACATTATCCAGGTAGTCACAGACTTCCTTAGGAAGAGATATAGGGGAAGAGTCAGATAAAGTGCAAACAGAAAAGGCCTCATGCTGGTCAAAAGAGCAGGAACTGATGAGGCCCATCATAGAATACTGGTGGTAACTGTGGCAGTTTGAATGTATTTGGCTCCCCTAATCACATAGGGAGTGGCACTAGTAGGAGGTGTGGACTTGTTGGAGGAAGTGTGGTCTTGCAGGAGAAGGCTAGATAACACACACCTTTGATCTAGACCTTGAGGCTACAGGACACATCTTTAATCTGGGCCACATCTTCTGTTGGAAGTGTGTCATTGGGGAGGAGGGCTTTGAGGTCTTTTTCTCAAGCTTCTCTCAGTGTGACAGTCAATAGACTTTCAGTTGCCTGCAAGATGTAAGACTCTTGGCTATTTCTCTAGCACCATGCTTGTCTGCATGTCGCCGTGCTTCCTGCCTTGATGTTCTGAACCTCTGAACCATAAGTAAGCTACTGCAATTAAATGTTTCCTTCATAAGAGTTGACATGGTCATGGTGTCTCTTCACAGAAATATAAACCTAACTAAGGCAGTAACTATGGAGGAGAGGAACTGTCCCTTTCCAGAATAGTCTGGAATGTGGTTCCGTTAACACTCTGATTTCAAAATTCTGTACTTACCATCTCTTAGAAAAATTTTCAAATAAAAATTTAAACTAAAAGACTATTACAGATGGCATGACATTAGGATAAAGATATGACTTCAATTTTCAACAAAATATATTGTTAGGTTCTTATATTTTTACCAATTGTGACAAGAAACAAATGCTTCCTTGTTGTTTATTTAATTTTCATTTCGCTACAAATAAGGCAATGTTTTCTTCATGTGTTAAAGGGGTGTTTTTCACTAAGTGTCTACTTACAGCTGAGCATGGCATTTTCTAATACTTTAACCAAGGTTTTTGTCTGTTAACCCTGAGTTCTTAAGAAGTTCCTGTACATTAAGACTAAGTCTTATTGTTTTGGATATATTCTGGAAATATTAGAGTTTGCTTGGTGCCTTTTGACTTTGCCCATAGCATTTTAAGTTTTGTGTTTTGTTTTGTTTTTTTTTCATATTATTCTCTTGTCAAGCTTCCAGACCTTTTGATGTACTCTTTTGAATTGATTCATAGTTAGAAAAGTGTTCCCTTCATCAGGCTAAAAGGGAATTCGCCACCGGACTCTAGTTTTCCTTCAGTGTCCTCTGTTTTCAAGTTAAATCAAAAGTATTCTTTTGTATAGCTTTGTTTCGTTTTATTGCTCTGCCTTCAAAGTAAATACTGGAAAATGTAGGCAAAGATATTTGACATGACCCTAATGCATATTCACAAATTAAAATTTTAAATTATTATTTCATACTGTATTTTATCTTAGGAAGGATATAAACATAGAATCACTGCCAAAAATTGAGACCTGTGCTGGTAAGTATATAGTGTTTAATCATTCATTAATAGTCTCATCCTATGAGATACAGTTCCTTGACCAAGATCTGTTCTACTTAAGCGTGATATGGCTGTCAGAATCACAGTGTCCCACAGGGATTCCTAGCAGGCACCCTGTGGTGTGGACAGACCTATAATAGAATAATCCATGATTCACATAACTATTTGCTGTTGCTTACTTCAAATTCTAATTGTTTGGGACCATAGGTCCCTAATTTTTGCTTTGTCTTTAATCGTCAAACATGCAGCAGCCCTGAATCTTGGTATAGGTATTAATATGTTCTTGTTGATAGCCTCCAAGTCTGTATCCTACAGCACCTCAGAAGAGCTGATCAGTTCCACTACTCCCTCACTTCTTCATCTCATTGACTACCCTTTCTCAAGGGATGTGTATTGTCCAGTCAGTAAATTTAGTTTTCTAGAACTTGTCATCCATTGAGTACTTCACTATTTCCCTCTCACTGATTTTCTCAAACAAAATGTGTGCCCATAGAGCTAACACTCTGGAAATAGAGAATCTATTTTGAATATTTTAGATTATTAGCTTCTTACTCTTATATTACAGAGTTTTCTCTCTACTAACTTCAAACTTCCTTTTTTTAACAAAAAAAATCTTTATTTTCAGTTCAATGATGGTCTTTTGCCAAAATTAGCACAACTTTCCATACTTTTCTGCCTTGTTCTTCATGGCATCTCGGTCATTAATTCACATTCTATTTGGAAGTTTCTTGTCGTATCATCTTCACACCTGTGTTGGTGTATAACTGGACACCTGATCTTCAGTCAAACAAAAAGGAGAGGAAAGCATGAAGAAGGGTTGTAGGGATAAAATCAAGAAAGAGAACCAAGTTGTTCTGACCCAAGAGGCTTTCAGGAGCAGTGACATAAAATTGAGAGCCTTGTTCTGTGATTTTGCTATTCAAATGATTCTGGATACTTGTTGTGGTTTCTGATCCCCAGAGGGGTTCTGGCTGAAGATTTGAGTCAGTTGTCATTGGCTGTGTGAGTGACTGGAAATAGAACCCTGAGCTTGGAGCTAGAGAATACTCATCTGGTGTTTAAGGCAGCCCTCACTGTCAACATCCACTGCACTCCTTCAATAAAGCTGATATTTCTGCTCCTCCTCCTCCTCCTCCCCCTTCTCCTCCTCCTTCTCCTCCTCCTCCTCTTCTAGACAAAGTTTCTCTGTGTAGCCCTGACCGTAGTGGAAGTCAACCTGTAGACAGGCTGGCCTCGAACTCAGAGATCCACCTACTTCTGCCTCCAGAGTGCTGGGATTAAAGGCAAGTGCCACCACTGCCTGGCTCATACAATGTATTTTGATCATGATTTTCCCACCTCCAACTCCTTCTAGATCCTACCTACCACTCTACTCGCCAAAGTACATGTCTTATCTTTCTCTCTTTAGAAAACAAACAGGGAAAAATAATTAAAAAGAAACAGAAAGAAATAACACATGAAACACACACAACCCATTAAAACCACAAAATCTGAAACTATAATATACAAGCAAAAACCAATAAGACAAAAAAAATGCCCTCAAAAAGCGTTATGAGTCAAAAGTCAACAAAATGACCGTTGAGTTTGTTTTATGTCAACCATCTACTTCTGGGCACAAGGCCTAACTTTACATGTTGTTAATATACCCAGTGAGGTTCCACTGGAGTAAACTAATTTTCCCTCTGCAAATAGATGTCAATTGGAGATAGCCCTACGCATGTTGCCACAGTTTCTGAGTTCACATGTCGATTAGTGCTGTTGTACCTAGAAGACTGTTTTCTTAGAGTAGTCCTTCCACTCTGGCTCTTGCATTCTTCCCACATAGCTAACTGAAGATGAAGGCATCTCATTTAAGATTGAGTGTTTCAAAGTCTCTCACTCTTTGTCCATTGTGCATTTGTGGGTCTTTGTGTTAGTTCTGGTCTATTAAAAGAGGAAGCTTCTCTGATGATGGCTGAGTGAGGCAATGATCTGTGGGTATATCTGATGTCATTAGGAATCATTTGATTATTATGTTGCTTTAGCAATCAGTAGGGGTGAAGGCTCTAGTCAGGCACCAGCTTGACTTCTCCATGTTCAATAAGATGAAAATTCATATCTGAGGTAAGAGTTTTAGACACAAAAATGTATAATAATTGCTTTTGAATATTTTGAAATAACTAAGAGTTAGAAAAAAACAATTATTATAGCTTCAAGGAAAATGGTGATGATCGAGGGCAATATATGTGTGGTCATATTTTGGAAGCTCAAAGTAAAGAGGTCCATTTTAAACATTATAACTTTTCACTAATAATGTTATGAGAATTTAAGGAGTCAATAAATATTATGAGTGTAGTCCAAATTTTCCCTCACTAGAAATGTCCAAACTGAAGATTAACATTTAGAAATCCACAATAATCATTGCCAAGAATATCATTATAAAAGGATGACACTGGAATGTGTCTTACAGGATCTACTCTACTTCCAAAATTCTATAAAGGCACAGTGCAAATTTGATGTTATATTTACACACTGTAGGTTAGTAACAGAACCAAGGCAGAAATGCTGCCTCGGAATGTTCCACAAGGCTGGAGTGGTGTGCATTTGTAATGAGCAGAGAACAGAGATTGCAAGCACAAACACTGGTTAATCTTAGTCCTTAATGTCAAAAGCTGTTCTGACAGCCCAGCTATAAAGTCTGCCAGAGCACTCAGCTCTCGTGTGAGGAAATAGCCTGGGGTAGCATTCTTTTCTATCTGGGATAATAAAAATGTTTACATAATTTTTAAATATAAAGGTAATATAAACCAATACCCCAAATCCCATAAACGTAGATGGAAAAGAATTTCTGATCATTCCCACACAAATTACTTTGTTAGCCTGGCATTTTTAATTTTAATACTTTTTGTTTATGTATCTGTTTTTCATGGCTACATGTTCTCACATGAATGCACAATTCACATATATGTATAAATGTGCTATGTACATATATATGAATTTAAGTAAAAGGCTATATTTACACACATAGGTTTATATGTCTTTGCATCTCTGTTACTATTTTTCTATATGCTCTTACACTATATAATAGTTCTCTACTTCCTTAAGGGAGTTACCAAAGAATTTTGGTAAGGACATAAAATTCTTAACAGAATATATTTTTTAAGGAAGCCAAAATATAGTGTAGCTTATCTTTTGTGAAAAACAACTTTCCTGTGTACATCTTCATTCCCATTTTTAGCTTCAGACCATTCTCCCATC
>CABHPH010156403.1:0-52406 GCA_902168325.1 Peromyscus nudipes
TCTCAGGGTCCCAGCAGCTCTATCTGGACCCTTGAGACATTTTAAAGTTATATTATTTATTTAGAATTTCTACAGTTTGTGCCTAGTGTCAGGTGTTCATTTAGTATTGGCTTACATAATAAATCACAGGATTCTGAACAGAAACACATTGTTAAATTATATAATAATAAATGTGTAACAGCTTTTTTGAGCTCACAACTGTTTTTTAAATATCATTTGTTGTAGAAAAGCTTGTATAAAATTCACTAGCCTGTCTCAACAGGGAAATCTGGCTCTTATAGATTCGGTTACTACCATATGTGGTCCACTCTTAAAAGTACTGAACAGAAATTAACTCATTTAATGCTAATAACATATTTAAGTTTCTGGGGATCAAACTCAGGTCCTCGTGTTTACACACACATTCTCTGCTGACCGAGCTGTTCTCCAGCCCTGATTCTCCCCAGTTTTCAGTTAAGAGAACCCAGGTTCTGAGAATGTGAATATCTGACCCAAGAACCCAGTAGTGCATTAGTTCTAGAATCTTCACTGTTAATGGTTCCGTTATCCGGGCCTTTTTGAGTCACCCTCACACACACAGGGGTTGGACCTGTTATTGACATGGAGTTATTCCCACGAACACCAACAATCCTTTCTACTAAAAAATAAATAAAATTTAATTCTTTCCCGCCAAGGAATAGAAAGGTAGTAAGGACATTAAACCCTGCCCCTAGCTTATCAGAAGCATCCTTCAGTCTTCTGTGCTGCTCCCTAAGAACTCGTGTCCAACTTTGCTGAACAAAGAATGTAGCAATTTCAGGAAAATGGCCCGGCCATGTTCTCATGTGCCCCTGCCACCTTTCAAGACTGATCCAAACTTTTCTCAACTCACTTACCAGTGTAACCTCCCGTGGGAGACTTAGGGGGCGGGGATGTGGCCTGGCTCATCAGGAGATGCACAGCCTCTGACTTTAGTGGTGTATTAAAATACAGCATGAGCAGGCTCTGTGGGAGAGGTGGGTGGGCAGGAGCTGAGCTTCCCTTCGGGGGTTACACAGATCAGCCACTGTCAAGCTCTTGCAGTGTCCTGTCTTCTGGCTTCTCATCTCTGCTGTCAGTGTGACTCCCGGGACCATGGGACATCTTAGAAACACACACTGTGGAAGCCCCTTCTCTGTTCAACCTGGAATACCCCAGCTCTCTGACGGGATTTCTTCCAAAGGAGCTTTTGGATGGTGCAATTTCCTAAAATTAAAGAACAAAACTCCAAGAGGAAAAGGACAGTGTCAGCAAATCACATCAGCAGCAGCTCCAGGCACTAGAGGGTTTGCTGAAGGAAATAAATAATTGGACTTCAAGACAAATAAATGTGTGTGTTGGAGATAGCAAGAGTAAATTTCATGAAAATGGCTTAGATATAATCCAGTGTCCACAGCTTACCAAACAGCTCATGTTCTGATGGAAGTTGTTGGTACTTTTTAATGTCTGTGTTTAGTTAATATTCAGACTTGTTGGCAGGGGGTAGCTGGTATAGAGATCCTCTGAAATAGCCATATTTGTTCCTGAAGTCATCCACCATTAGTCATTTTGAAAGGTCCCCATCAGGGCTGGAGAGATGGCCCTGTGATGAAGCATGTATATTGCTCTTGCAGAAGACCCCATTCAGTTTCCATCAGCCACATTGGACAGCTCACAACTACCAGCTCCAGGGACTCAAACACCTTCCTCTGGCCCCTAGGAGCACCTGTACTCATGTGCACATACCCACACACAGACACATACACACACATACATGTGATTAAAAACAAAATTATAATTTTTCAAGCAGGTCAGCTAGTTTCTTATTTAAACTCTGAAAAGCCATTGGAGCAATGTATTAAGTATTAAGAAAACGCATGATTTCTGTATAACACCAGATAATATAGAAAGGAGACTGGAAGTTAAGCTAGATGCAGCGATACAGCATCCAGATGAAGAATGCAGACTCCAGAGCTGGCAATTCAAGTTCATATTTCACTCTTGCCACTTTGGAATGGAAGCACATTTGACAGGGTTATAGAACGTTACAGGAAGAAAAAAAAAAAAGCCGAGTCCAAATGTTTGCTCCAAATCTTCTATCTCTGAGACCTGTCACAGAGCAGGCTTGCTGGACCTCAGAGTCCCACAGCAAAATGAAGAAGTCCTGGTGTCTCTCGTGGTGGTCCCAGGATGCACCTGAAGCAGCATGCCACTGCCACTGGTTGCTATAGAGCAGGTGCCCAGTGCACAGTGGCTTTCTCCTTCGCTTCTCTGCTTCTTGTTGCCAATTCTGCGAAGAAAAAAAAAAAACCCTCAGAGGTGGGGAACACTGTCTTTCACTGCCCATCCACTTTGTTAAAATAAGACTGGCATTTGAGTAGGTGCAAGGGCAAGAAGTTGACCTGCTAACATCAGTAGAAGAGTAATTGCCACGGGGATGGGGCTGCCTGTGGCCAGTTATTCAGGTCGATATGCACACACTTCTATGCAGGTGCGTGGGATACCTTCAGACCCTGTTCCCAGACATTCACAGAACTATCAAGCGTTCCAGTGACTCGGTGAATTGTTTCCTCTCCTGGCTCCTTCCTCTGCTGTGCCTGGCCTCCCTACAGTGAGGCTGGATTGTCTTCTGCCTGTTCCCTAAGTGCAACTTGGGCACACTTTCCTGACTTGTATCCTTGACTATTCTGTTTCTTCTGCCTGGAAGACAGTTCCTCACTTAGAACTTTAGGTAAACCCACATGTCATTCACAGACTAATGAAATTAAAAAAAAATAATAATAATCAGCTGGGCGGTTGCTGTGGGATGGTCTGTATGTCAAACATGTTGCTTATTGGTCAATAAATAAAACACTGATTGGCCAGTGGTCAGGCAGGAAGAAATATAGGCGGGACAAGGAGGAGAGAATTCTGGGAAGTGGAAGGCTGAGGAGACACTGCCAGCCGCCACCATGACAAACAGCATGTGAAGATGCCGGTAAGCCATGAGCCATGTGGCAAGGTATAGATTTATAGAAATGGATTAATTTAAGATATAAGAACAGTTAGCAAGAAGCCTGCCACAGCCATACAGTTTGAAAGCAATATAAGTCTCTGTGTTTACTTGGTTGGGTCTGAGCGGCTATGGGACTGGCGGGTGAGAGAGATTTGTCCTGACTGTGGGCCAGGCAGGAAAACTCTAGCTACAGGCGGTGGTGGCACATGCCTTTAATCCCAGCACTTGGGAGGCAGAGCCAGGCAAATCACTGTGAGTTTGAGGCCAGCCTGGGCTACAGAGTGAGTTCCAGGACAGGCACCAAAACTGCACAGAGAAACCCTCTCTCAAAAAACAAAAAAACAAACCAAAAAACCCAAACAAACAAACAAATGACTTTTCTGTACTCTCCAAATAGACCCCTGGGTCCTTCTATAAATCTCCAAAATATCCACCCTATTCCCACTTCTCATATGTGTTTTCTTGACATAGAGTCAGCTGTGCTAAAGGCTCCTCACTCTAGTTCAGTTTTCTACCCTTAGAGGCATAGTTGTTACATTCCATTTCTTTGTTCCACCATGACGCTCAGCACAGGATCTTGCAGAATCAATGTTTACTGCATAGTTAGCATTGTACAAACTGTGTTTGTATGTGAATATTTATCACCCACTTACACAAATTAAATCTACTGAGGGACTTCTCCTTTGTTTATTTGAGATCTGTTTGGTTCAATCATCTCTGATATCTATTTTTCTTTCCTAGCAATCATCACAGAACTGGGATAAAAGACTGAATATCGATTCTTCGCTCCCGAGTGGCTTTGCCAGCCCTGCAGATGAACTACCTCCAACCCGTATCAAAGAAAGCCACATTTTGGAAGGGCTGAGGAAGCTACAGAAGCGGAAAGTGTTACTGGAACCACCGTCGGTGATAACCAAGTGGGGTTATAAGGATTGCATGAACTCCAATGAAGGGATCTATTCTCCAGGAATTAAAAATAGCAACCTCAAGGAATCTCCCCACCGCCAGCCCCCTGGCCTCGGGACCTCCTGCAAGGACCTCTGCCATTCCTTCACATATGATGCAAATTCTCATGAGAATACAGATGAAGAGTGCCCACCCTCAGCTTTGCTGCCAGCAGCTCCAAGCCAGGGCCACAGGATGCAGGGCAGTAAATTAACGCACAGTGTTTCAGACAGTCTGTTTAGCTGGGAGCCACATGGAAAATATTTTTCAGAAGGTACAGCCTCAGTGTATACAAGAGAAATGCCTGAAAGGCTCGTTCGTTGTGCTAGCCACTGTCCCTTGGAGAGGAAGCTATGCCCCAGCATGCACCTGCCCTGGGTGCAGAGGGACAGGGACCCACATGGCCATGGTCATGGCCGCGTGGCCCTGGCCCTTCAGCTTTCAGACACCGATGACTGTGACACCCTAAATGAGCTGCACATAGAGAGCAGTGACGAGAGAAGCCCTTCAGACCTGTCACTGACAGGGGACACTGACAAGTCCATGGAGAACCTCGATGTGGGATCGGGAAAGTCTGAATGTGGCTCTCGCGATGTGGAGGAAGAAGAATGTCTCACCCACTTAGAGACAAAGCCAAAGACCTTCAGTTTCATCAGGCAGCAAAGGGTTGTCAAGAGGACCTCTTCAGAAGAATGTGTCACAGTCGTATTTGATGCAGAAAATGGAGAGCCCGTTGAATTCAGCTCCCACCAGACTGGAGTTGTCACTGTGACCAGGGATGAAATTTCCATCAACTCCACCCCTGCTGGGCCCTCAGAACTCACTCAACTTTCACCTCAGGGAATTACTCATTTACAGCCAGGAGCTGCTGCAAGAGACTGTCCTTTTCGGAAGAGACCTGAAGAGGAGACTGAGAAAAACATTCCAAAAGACGAGAACAGTATTCCCACGGCTCTGACCGACTCCTTTGGCTCTCGGACTATAGTAACTCAGAACTCCCCACGACCAATTCTCACCAAACCAACACAAGGTGGAGCCTGGCAGAGTAATTCTAGACCTGGGGCAAACATGGGTGTCTATGCAAAACAAGGTCTGACGAAAATTCCTTCCAGAGCCAAGTCTTCACCTCAGAAATCAAAACGGGCAGAGCCTGTGCCAGCCATGCTCATCCCCTCCAGTGCCCTAGTGACTCTTGAAAAGACACCAGCATCCCCTCCAGGGAAACTTGCACAGTGCACAAAGATGGAGAGCCCTGGTTCTCTCCGTGACGCACAACCAGAATCACACATTCCAAAACACCCCACCCAGCTTCCTCATGTCCCCAGTAATGTTTCCAATAAGAAGAACTGGGTTCAGTGTCCCAAGAGTCAGGCTCCAGGGATCCAGTCACTGCATCTCTTGGGGAGTGATGACTGTGGTGAATCCCCCATGAAGGCCAAACGCTGTGGCTCTGGGCCAGAGTCAAGAGTGAGGTCTCCCTCCCCTCCACCCCCTCCAGGGAGGTCAGTCTCGCTCCTGGTCAGATCTAGTTATGACCATACACCACTGCTATCACCTAGCAGACCCGAGACTAGAGGCCCTAGGGACACTGTAAGTGCAGGGTTGAAATCTCCACTGTTGAAAGGATCCTCTGTTCCTGTCATCTCCTCCAGTCCAGCTGTGTCAGAACTGCAGAAGAAGAAGCCTTCTTTGGCCTCCAAAAAGCCTGCCTTCCCTCCAGATCTTCCCCCTACAGATGCAGTGGTGCACACCCAATACCCTGAACACACATCCTCCGGCTCATTTGCTGTGATGGCTCCAGGGCCTCCAAAGGTCTCTCCAAAGAGAGGCATCTCCAAACCTCCCCCTCACCAAGCGCTTGGAACCACACATGTGGACGCTGAGTTACAGACACCCAAGACTTGTCCTTCAACCTATGAACTCCTAGAGGGAGCATCCTCTAAAAGCCTGTCTCCAGGGAGAAAAGGACAGTTGAGTGCCAGCTCTATGATACCCCACAGGCCTTCCTTCTCAGGGGCAAATGAGTCCTTGACACCTCAGGTTAACATACCCTCCCCATCTTCCTCATCTTGCAGAAGCCAGGACGCATCACAAAGCCGTCAAAACCCTCTGGAGAAAGGACCGAAAACGCGCCTCCCAATAGGACTCAAAGTTCTCATGAAGTCTCCTCAATTGCTCAGGAAAACGTCCATGGTGCCGGGGAAACAAGAGAAAGATAGTTTAAATGAAGCTTCTAGAAGTTCTGTGACTTTGAACAAGTCTAATCCCGAGGACTCCAGAGACCCAGCAAGTCTGGAGGCCTCAGGAGAGGAGAGAACAACGGCCTTGCTAGGTCCACAAGGTCTGGACAGTTTAGCTAGAGGGCTTCCTATAGAGTCAACATTGCCAGAGTCATTGGAAAGCAGCATCTCCAGAGCTGATGGAAGAGATGGGGTGGAGAGCAGATCCGTGAAAAGATCTTTCTCCTCCAGCAAGCCACACCTAAAGCCAGCTCTAGGTATGAATGGAGCCAAAGCTCGGAGCCAGAGCTTCAGCATCCATTTGGGAGAGAAGCCCTCCCAGCCCCCAACAGAAGGACCAGGCAAGATCCGAACTCAGATCATTACCAACACGGCTGAGAGAGGCAATTCCCTCACCAGGCAGAACATCTCCATGGAAGGGTCCCCAAGCAAGACCCCCTCTGTTTCTACATCTGACAATCTTCCCAATGTGGGAAGGCCCCTGGAACAGTCCTTTTCCAGGCAGGGTTCCCTCTGCAGCACAGGAAGTTCTAGCAGCCAGCATGGAAGCCCAAGCAAGTTACCTTTGAGGATGCTCACAAGGCCGGAAGAACTCCCCACCCCTGGAGTGGGAGACCAACAGATCTATACCCAGGAAGAATGTCCTGGGGTGGATGTAGTACGTGAGCAATCTAGCAGTGACCACCACAGGCATCCATCTACTCCACCAGACTGCCCTCAATCTCTACACATCCCAGGGAGGATGCAGCATCCAGGCAATTTAGAAACAAGTGGGATATCCAAGCTAGAAACTTCTGGACGCCATCCAGAGGCTTCTCCCACCGGGCCTGGTATCATGAGCCCAGAAGCCCCCCTCACACCCTCCATTGAAGAAAAGGTCATGTTGTGCATTCAGGAGAATGTGGAAAAAGGCCAAGTGCAGACAAAGTCCGCCTCTGTGGAAGTGAAGCCCAGGGCAGGGCCTTCGTTCACCAGCTGGTTTGGTTTTCGGAAGAGCAGACTTCCAGCTCTCAGTAGCAGGAGAATGGAGACCTCCAAAAGTAAAGTGGAAAAGAAAGATACAAAACTGAAATCAGAGAGGAAAAAAGAGAAGAAGAAAGCCGAGGTACAATCCAAGCTAGAAAGCGAACTGAATAGGGGCACCAAGGCGGGCACCAAGGCGGCGGATGGTCGGGGTTCAGATGGTGGTTCGCGAACCACACAGAATCTGAAAGCATCGCAAGACATTTATAATGAAATGAAGTTGGAGCCAAGAAATAGACCCAGCCCTGCTGTGTGCTCGACAAAAGACTCCTTCATGACAGAACTTCTAAACAGGTAACACACGAACAGAGAAGGGCAATGTTGAGGGGTCTCCCTGCTCCCCCAACCCAAGAAGAGCTGTTTACTTCCTGATCGTTAAATGCTAGCCAAGCATCGTCTCTATACACACAGATAGTGTGATCTCTCATACATTAGCTATAATTTAAACAGTGAAATACAAGTTAGTAATAAAATGATAATTTAGTTCATGTTCCTTTCTTAACCAAGCCAATGGTCTTTGAAATTAAAGAATGGTGAGTTACATCCAGGTTGATAGCAATTCAACCCACACCAGGCACCATGAATGTATCCACATTGCATGAAATGGAAGAAAATTACACACACGTTTGAAAGCATACCGGTTTCATTGATCGCACTGAGCAAATGTATACTTAGAACTTTCCAGAAGTAATTACTTTTCCTGCCGATCTTAAGCCAGAAATGTATTTAGCAATCACCCTTTGGCGTTTTATATTCTGTCCCTCCCCAGAAGCAATTATAAAAGTAAAATAGAGGCTATGGGGAGATGTCTCAGTCAGTAATGTGCTTGCCTTGCGAGCATGGAGAAACTCCATCTTCAGAATCCACATAAACAAAAGCCAAGCATGCTGACATGTGTTTGTGATCCCATTGCACAGGACATAGAAAGAGACAGACCCCTAAGCTTCTCTGGCCAGTCAGCCTAGCCTGCTTGGAAGTTTCAGGCCAATGAAAGATTCTGTGTCATAAACACAAGGTGGATCTCACTTAAAGAATAACACGCAGGAAGTCATCCTATAACTTCTGTGTTGTGTGTGTGCATGTGTATGTGTGTGTGTGTGTATGTATATACTGTGTAGACACCAGTGCACACAAACCTGTTTGTATGTGCACACATAATAAATAGTGTAATAAAATGAGTTATTATCCTTGCAAATCTAAATTGACACACTAGTGAACTATTTGAAGCTATTTTTGCTCAGGGCTAGCGAGCAACACTTACCACTGAAAGGTTTAAAGACAAAGACACACACTGAGGTTACCTTAGACATTAAAGGGCTGGGGAGAAGAGTGTGATTGAAAACGGCCGATGTAATTTATCAGAGGAATCACTTTCTACCTGCAGAGTTGATAAGAAAGCCGCTCTCCAGACAGAAAGTGGATCAAAGGGTGTTTCCTGCAGGAGCGTGTTAGAGGGCACCTCCCAGGGCTCCTGTTTCGCCAGCAGCTCTGTCAGCACTCAAGGAAGTCAAAAGAAAAACATCAAAACCAAAGTCGATATGGAAAAACCAAGAGAATGCCTGGTAAGCGCTTCTCCATGCTGGCTAGAAAAATGCTTGGTTCTGAGATGGTCTGGTAAGGGGAGGGGGGTGGCCATCTGAGAAAAGACTGTTTTTAATCTCTTTCGCCCCCAATTCCCTCCTTCTCTCCCTCTCTTCCTCTCCCTTCTGTGCTGAGGTGTATGTGAGTGTGGATGCCCATATGCTAACACATGTGTGGAGATCAGAGGACAACATCTGGTGCCAGTCCTCCCCTTCCACCTTGAGACAGGAGCTCTTGTTCATGGCTGCATACAGCAAGCTAACTGGCCCACAAGGTCCCATGGTCCTCCTGTCTCCACGCCCCGCCTCCATCTAGCAGGGATTACAGACATGCACTACTATGCCCATCTTTATATGGCTACTGGGCATCCAAACTCAGGCTCTCATACTTCCACGGCATCATTTTAGCCCCTGAGCCATCTGCCTAACCCGAGAAAAGAGACTTTTTCAGAAGAAAGAAACTCTGGTGACAGCTGCTTCAGGCGGCAGCTAAGCCTCGGGTCGCTGTGGTCCCGTCAGGGAGTACTGCTCTCTTCAGGTCTCTCTTCAGACAATGCTATAATCTCAGTCCATGGCCAGCCAGGGATGCTGGCAGTGACATCCCAGAACGATACCCAGGGCTGGAAGTTTGTTTTGATGATTCCAGTATCAACGGCAACAAAAGAGGAACAGGATGGGGCTTACGAACATGCCAGATGACTTAAGGAGTGTGGACTATTTTGATGGTTTAAGTGCTGTTTATTTTTATGAAAGGTGTACATAACAGGTAATCCTACATAGATAGAGAGTAATGAGCTGCATAAAATGGTGGGTTGTTTTTTTTTTTTTAATATTTCCCTAGGATAGGCTAGTTTCATGTGATATTCTTCCAGTTTCTTCACACTGTACTTATTCTCCTTACAATTCATTATGTGCTGTGTGATTGATTTCATGATTTTTTCATTGTTTCAGTGGATACGTTTTATAGCACTTAAAACAACAAAATATTCCCGACATAAAATGCCTTAATCTGGGACTGGGGAGATAGCCTTTGCCATGCAAGTATGACGACCTGAGTTTGGATCCATAGCACTCGTGTAAAAATCCAG
The DNA here is from genome assembly GCA_902168325.1 of Peromyscus nudipes. NCBI lineage: Eukaryota > Metazoa > Chordata > Mammalia > Rodentia > Cricetidae > Peromyscus > Peromyscus nudipes. The sequence goes on from CABHPH010156403.1 coordinate 9,869, forward strand.
GCATGTTGGCAGGCTACTAAGGCCAGCCCTGGGCAGGTAGACACAGGAGGCTCCCTGGAGCTCACTTGTCACCAAGTCAACCTCATTCAGTGAGCTCCAGGTTCAGTGAGAGACTTGGCCTCAAAAAAATAAAGTGGATAGTGACTAAGAAAGACATCCAACATTAATATCTGTCCTATATGCATTTGCAACCATATGTACATGTACACACACCCTCACAAACTTGTACACATACCCCCCAACACACACACACACACTATAAGCTGGAAAAGAATTGAGAAAGACACACAACATTGATCTATGACTTTACCCGTGTATGCATACCCACTACAAATATTCACAGATACACATTTGAGGGGAAGTAGGGGTGTCGTAAGAGAACAGACTCTAACAGCAATCTTGATCAATGTTCACAAGTCGCTGAAGCTTCACTGCCCTCAGGTGGGGGTTTCACAAGCACGTCTGAGACAAACACACGCTGAAGACGTTTCTTCTCAGAAACATTTTCTCCATAGAGCTCTAAGGTCTTTCTTTCAAGCTGACTTTGTTCAATGCACTTTTTTTCCCTTTCCCCACATTTTGGTTCTTGGCTCATATGACATCATACCTCCTTTGAAAACATCGATGTCCCTTGCATTATAAAACCACAAATTATAAGCATATCTGAAGCTGCCCTTGTAGTGTCACTGAAAGGAAAGAGAGAGAAGGAGCGTGGAGAAGCGTGCAATATGCTGGGAATTCAATCCTGCTGATGGAAGGCTCTGATAGCCCAGCCGAGCCCCTTATCACAGGCACTCCATTTAACTAGGCCCCATTTAATATGTCTCTGACAGCTTAGGGTCTATCTTCACTGTACAGAAGGACCAAAAAACAAAATAAAAAAAAAGAGCCTGTGTTGAGCTTTTACAATTTCATTTTTGTTTTCTTATTACTTCCTAATGCTAAAGTAATTTAACATGCTTTCCTTCCAAGTCTGAAATCATTCGCAGGGGAAGAGTAGGAACCTCTGCCCTTCCCATGTATCTGCAGGAAACACTCTTAATATTTTCTGTGAAGTACACAGATTACCTAACCAACCCAAGTCTACAAAATCAATAGGGATATGCTAATTTTTCCCCTTAGCTGAGAGAGGAAATTAGTCATGCTGAGAAGGCTTTCAATATAAAGGAATATTATTAACCTGGATAGATGACCAGCTGTGTCTGTGTGTGTGTTCATGTGTTGGACCTCCATTTCCATCTTGATTGAGACAGGGTCTCTTGTTTTTTGTTGTATAGTCTAGACTAGCTGGCCTGTCAGCTTCTGGGAATTCCCATCTCTGCCTCCTGTATTATCACAGGCACACTAGGTTTGCAGATTCATCCTACCATGTCTGTGTGGTTGTGGCTTCTGAAAATCCAAACTCAGTCCTCGAGCTTGGGAAGCAAGCACTTTTACCTACAGAGTCATATCCTCAGCTCCTCATCTTTTAAAAATATAAAATATAATGTTGTTACTTTTTTCTTCTGTTCCCATAACTGTGTTTGTGAATTGGGCTAAGATTACTAAGTTCAGGAAGGACCGTGCTATAGTCTCCTTTGAGATTGAGTAAGAAGTAGCAAAGAAAGCATATTTATCCTGCATTACCATCCCATGTAGGAGATTAGATGCAAAATGAAACATATATTCTGATATCAATTGCTCATTACTGTGAATACCCTGGAACCTTTTAAAAGTCAGAGTTCAAGGGAATCCTCCTTCTCCAGGGCTCAAGGTACACTTGCCCTCTGCTTACTTTAAAGTGTGTTGCAATGTTCTCATGGTACTTGTTTAGTCAGAAACAATAATGATAGATAACCCCATAGATGTCACAGCATTGTTGTGAATCCACACGCTACTTCATTGTCAAGGAAACAAATGCTAAGCCAAGGGCTTTCTTCTTTCTGCCAGCCATGGCATTCAATCTGTAGCCTCACACACACCAGGCAAGCTGCTCTCAAACCTCCCAACACAATGCACCGCTAGTCTCAACTCTTCAAACAGTGAAATGATATTTATTCACAGGAGTCCAAAAGGCATTTTAACCATCTCGGTGTTTAGTGATTATCTTTATTTCCTTCCTGTTGCTGTGATAAAAAAAAAAACACCCTGGCAAAAAGCAACTTAGTGGAGAAAGGATTTATTGTAGCTCACAATTCCAGATTATGGTCCACTGTTTTGGAAGGAAGTCAAGGCAGGAACTTAAAGCAGCTAGTCATATCACATCCATGGTCAAGAGCAGAGAGAATGAATGCATGCATGCTCACTTGATCGTCTGCTTGTGCTCAGCTCAGTTCCTCCACTCTCAAACAGTTCCATACCCCCTGCCTAGGGAATGGCACTGCCCCCCATAGTGGGCTGAGTCTTCCTACATCAGTTGTTTTTATTATTAAGACAATCCTCCAACAACATGCCCACAGGCCAACCCAGCGTTAGTAATCCCATATTGAGACTCTCTCTTCTAGGTGATTCAAGGTTGTGTCGAGCTGACAATTAACATTAACAATCACTGGTGATAATAAGACAAAGATTATTTCCATATATTTTTTTTATATATCCAGCAAATCCCTTTATTTCACAAACCACTTAGCTCACCAGTAGCTGCATATTCCTTTTTAGTATAGTTAAGATAAAATGTGTAAAAGTACCAGCCATGCTTCACCAAAATAAACCCTTTTCTCTCTGTAGAGCTTTAATTAAAGGCTTATGTCCCCACATCTGCCATCACTTGTAGGCCACTTAGCTCTAATTTTTTATGTAATTTAGACCAGGGGCCATGTTACTTGGTGCTTAAAATGGTTTTCTGTGTTTAAATGAAGGGCAGGGAAGACCTCCCCTAGAAAGACTAGCCTGGGTGTGCCTTGCTTGCTGGCTGCTGCGAAGTGTTCCTTCCTATGGGCTGAGATCATTTTTCTGAAGAGCAATGTCAAAGAAAGACAGCACCAGGCTCTTATTTAACACCTCCAGACAAAAATAAAAATCATTAACAAAGTTGAAGGGATCACACACCTCCATGGGGCATGGGAGAGAGATGGCCATTTTAATGCCCATGTGTTAATTTAAATGATGGGACTTTCTTTCCTCAAGTGTCACCTCTTCTGAAGAAAATCACATCTGCTAATAAAAAATCATCAAATACCATCCCATTAAGATGGGGCCGCAGAGATGAAATAGCAGAAAATAGTACCATAATTACACAAATGGTTATCATCTTATTAAGTCCTACAAAATGTAATAATTTCAGCATCCTTAATTGAATGATTCCATTCTAAATGCTGTTTTGATGCAAATAAGCAGCCTGTACATTTGCCTTCCTCTTGCTAGGTTTTCTAAGGAATGAACGATCCAAAGATATCTGCTCACTCGTTTTCCAAAATCATGGTCTCTAGAGGGGATCTTTCTCTCTCTCTCCCTCTCCCTTTCCCTCCCCCTCCCCCCACAGTGTGTATCCCCATCTGTCCCTTGATGCATTGTGGAGGTCATAGCACAAACCTAGGAGTCAGTCCTCGCTTTCCAAAACTGACTTTCAGGCAGGATGCTTTCTTTGTTGTTCACAACCCAAGAGTTTCTGAGGATTCTCCTTTCTTCCCGACCCATCTCCCCACATTAGTATTAGAATTACAGTCACTCACACAAACGTGTCTGGTTTTTATGTGGATTCTGGAGATTTGAACTCAGGCCCTCACACTTTCCTGGCAAGTGATTTTACTTACTGAATTGTTCTTCTTAGCCCTCAAGTAGGTTTTGATATAAAAATGTTGTTTACTTCAGAAGGCCCTGGAGTTAGAGTCATTCATATAAGAAAGATGTGCAGAATTCCAAATGAGAAGTTCCCCAAATATGTAGTTTAATTGTGAAATCGCATGTGTCTATCAGTCAATGGTGGGTTGCGGTATTGCTTTTGCTTCTTGTGACTTTTGCAAGCTCATTTCCTCTTGCCCTTCTGGAAGTTGGAATTAGTCACGATGGAGACAATGACATTTACTGGTTGCATCCTACAAGCTGATATCTAAAGCAGAACCCCACAATGGGCATGGATTAAATAAAGATACATCTTTAGAAGACCAGCACTTGGGGCCTGAAAGTTAGCTTAGTCATTAACTTGCTCAAAGACCTGAGTTCAATTCCCAGAACCCACATAAAATGCCGGGCATGGTAGCATGCACTTGTAATCCCAACACTGGGAAGGTAGAGATAGCTGGCCAGCCAGCCTAGCAAAATCAGTGAGCTCCAGGCATATGAGAGACTCTGTCTTAAAAAGAAAAAGTTAGCCAGTACCCAAGGAAGGGCACCTGGACTCTTGAGGTTGACCTCTGGCCTCCACATACTCACCACACTTGTGCTTCCACACGTGAGTGTGCATGCATGCACACACATACATGTACATATGCACACACACACACACACACGGAGAAGGAGGAGGAAGAGGAGGAAGAGGAAAAGGAGGAGGAGGAGGAGGAACAGGAGGAGGAGGAGGAGGAGAAACCCATATTTAAACCACAGTTGTTGATCAAAAGCCACCTTGCACTATCTTTGGCAAATTCCCCACCATGACCTAGAGTTTTCTCACCTCCCAGGAATGTTCCCACATCCCACCTGCTGCATGATGAGGGATAAAAATTAATTTAAACTGGAGCCTATGAAAATATAATTAGGAAGAGAATCTGATGCCAAAATAAAGTGTGCTCCTGACTTGTGTAGGCAAATAGTTTTAAATAATACATCCTCGGTGTGCACTAAAATCTATTTGTGTAGATAGTAGAGCTGAGAATGAGCCCTTCTCTCATACTGCCCTTTCCTTAGCTTGGGTTTCAACAAGGACACCTTTCAAACCCACCAGCTCTACCCCCACCCCTTGGGTCATTGGCCCTTTATAGATCAATAAGCCTAGAAAATTGATGGAACTTGGGGCCTGTCCACAGGGCCAGGGCCTTGGGTGAGACTAGAGCAACATGTAGCACAGTCATAAAGTGTAAATAATTGTTTTTATCCCACTAAGTGTGAAAAACTAGGAGGTCGAAAATAGGAAGCTAAATCTAACGCCCAGGTCAGTATGCAGGCAGATGACTTTCTACGTCATTTGGTGTAAAATAATGGTGGTATCAGAGTCGCCCTGAGCCCCTGAGCAGATCTTCCCATAGTTCATGCTGTTGCTGCCGGCTGCCCCAGTGAGCAGCTCAAATATGTTTTATAGGAGCTGTGGTGGAGGTTGACCTCAGGTCTCTTGATATTGAGACCATGTCCACACAGATGTAATGGACTAGAAATCTGAGACCATGGCATTCCTGTAAATGAATACCAGCCTGTAGTTAGGCTTTCTGTGTTCAGATCTCAGCTCCTCCATTTGGATGATGATGTATCATCCCTACTGCCTCGGGGTGCATCTTTCTGAGCTGGGGGCAGCACCATTCCCTAGCATTAGGCCAAGCATTCCAGGCCTATGTGTAAAGTCTTTGCAGAGTGCCACAGACAGTGTAGGTGTTGGCTGTTTTTGCTTATTTGTATGTTTGGGGGAAGAAGACCACATGCATCTGTGTGTGAGCATGCTGGAAAGGCCAGAGGTCAACCTTAGTTGTCTCTCCTTAGTCAGCATGAACATTGGATTGTTTGAGACAGGCTCTCTCACTGGCCTAGGGTGGCTGCCCACTGCTCCCACAAGGATCTGCCAATTTCCACTTCCTCAGAGCTGGAATTACAAGAATGGAAAGCCCATACCACCACACATGTTTTTTTTTTCCATGGGTGCTTAGGGGTCAAACTCAAGCCAACTTGCCTGTGTGAAAAGCATCTTACTGAGTGATCCAGCTCGCCAGCCCTTTTATGATGGGTGTTGTTGAGGTCTGTAGTGCCCTACTGTTAGATTAGAAGGCCAAGGTTTAAGTGTTCCTCCCAGTATTACCACTTAACATGCATGCACCAAGTTTAAGGAAGCTTTCCAGCCCTCAGGACCCCATCTATAAAGTACCAAGACTTCATGGCATTCTCTCTGACGTTCCTTTTGAGGCTTTGCCATCCAGAGCTGGAGTAGTCCAGCTTAAAGGGGGAAATTTGTTTGTTTGTTTGTTTGTTTGTTTTTTGAGACAAGGTCACCTGTAGCTCAGGCTGGGCTCAAATTACTTATGTAACCAAAGATGACCCTGACCTTTTATTGAACTGCCTTCCCCTGGTGAGGGCTAGGATTTTAGGAGTGTTCCATTATGCCTGGTTTGTGTGGAGCTAGAGGCTTTGCCTAACAAGCCCTCTACCAACTGAGCATGATCCCCAGATAGGAGGAAATGGTTTTAATATGAGACTTAGAAATGTTTCTTGGTGATGTAGTTCACGGAGTACACATCGTCGTCTCCTCATTCATTCCATTATGGAAAGAGTGAAAAAAAAAAAGACACTTTCTTAGAGAGTTATATTCTAGGAAAGGGTCATGAGACCTAAATATGATTCATGTATAGTCCCTTATTCTTATTAAAATAACTTATGGCAGAAGGCTGTGACTCCAGAGGAGTTATAGCTCCTTAGACTTTAATGTTTCCTAATACCTTGGTGTGAATGACTCCATTATAAAGTTTTAAAACCAAAGCAGTTAATCTTGAAATCATGCCTAGAACCAGGCACTCTGTTGGTCCTGTCGTTCAGAGCTGGGTTTGTAATTCTGGAAATGGGCTCTCTTAATTAAAACCCGGAATGAAGCCGGACAATGAAGGCAAAGCAGAATAAAGTATACATACACGTTCCTATTCCCACACAGGTGTGTGCATCCAGTTACAGTGATGCACTTATTACAGAGCGTGCCATTGCTGTGAGGATTGCGAAAGATCTTCATAGAATAATGAATAAGAACTTCTACTCTCTTCTTGCTGCAGGGGGCAGAGGTCAACGAAGAAGACGAACGAGAGGATGAAGAAGATAGAGTTGCTGACTCTGCGCTTCAGAGCCACGTAATAGGTAAGCATCGAGTGTCCCTTGATTGAATCTCACTTTGATGCATTCTCTTGGTGCATTGCTAGAGGCCTTATCTCACGCCTCCCTCTACCGCAGTGGTTGTCAACCTTTGGGGGTTGAACGACCCTTTCACAGGGGTCGTCTAAGACTATCAGAAAACACAAATGTTTACATTATGACTCTTAACAGTCGCAAAATTCTGATTATGAAGTAGCCACAAAGATAATTTTATGGTTGGGAGTCACAACATGAGGAACTGTATTAAAGGGTCACAGCGTTAAGAAGGCTGAGAACCACTGCTCTAGAGGGTAAGAAGTGGTACATTTTACTCAGAAAGGTTAGATGTCATATTAGTTACTTTTCCCTTTGCTGGGACAAAATGCCCAGCAAAGCAGCTTCAGGGAGGAGGAGTTTGTTTGGGGGTCACAGTTCAAGGGTACAGTCCATCATGGCGGGGAAAACATGGATGCAGGAGCATGAGACAGCTACTCATAACACATCCACACTCAGGAAGCAGAGAGATGGACAGAGATGGACGCTGGTGCTTGGCTCACTTTCTCCATTTTATTCAGTCTGGAACCCCACCATAGGATGGTGCTGCCCCCTTTTAAGTCAGGTCTTCTCACCTCAACTAACCTAATGTAGATAATCTCTCCTACAGAGGTTAGCCTGATCTTGATGATCCCTCCCGGGCCTGCCCAGAAGCTTGTCTCTTTGGTGACCTGAGATCCAGTCAAGTTGACAGTATTAACCGTCATACATGCTATCATAAAACAAGTAGATTGGGCCTGGGCCTGGGGCTAGCTCAATTGATGGAGTCCTTGCTTGGCATTCACAAGGTCTGGGGTTTGATTCCCATTATCACAAAAGGAAAGCAAAGCAAAAACAGTGAAGCTCAGGGTCTCGGTTCCACACCTGTGAGGGAAGCATGGATGTTTGTGAAGCAGTACAGTGTGAACAGATAAGGAGTCTGTGCTTCTGTTGTATAAATGGAAGTGACACTGGGATTGAATGACTTTTTTTCTAAGGAGAGAATCAACTTTCAGAATAGTCCTTTCTAGAATGATCTCAAGAAGCAACTACTACAGGTGTCTAGTGATGAAAAATATAGGGTGGTTGCTTTCTGAAAAGGAACATGTTTAAAAATTTGAATGTTTCCCATATAGAACTGTCTTAGTTTCTTGCCTGCTGCCATGATAAAATATTCTGACAAAAGAGACTTATGAGGTTGCTTATGAGCTCCCAATTCAGAGGCACGGTCCATCATTGTGCGGGAATCAGAACAGCAGAACCTGGAAGTAGCTGGTCACATTACATCCAAAGATGAGAGTGATGAATACATGCATGTTCCCCATCTCCATTTGTCCATTTATACAGTCTAGGATCTTCTGCCATGGAATGGTCCAGCCCACAATTAAGATGGGTCTTTCCACATCAATTAAAGTAATCAATATACTCCCCCATAGGAATAACCATAGACAATCTTCCCAGGTAATTTTAGATTTTGTCAAGTTGAAAATTAACACTAACCATTACAAGAACCAAATAAAATAAGTAAATTTCACTTGTCAAAACCTTCAACGCAGTTTTCTCAACATTTCTGTTTACACCCCTAAATACAGATAGACCTGAATTAACTTCAACTTGTTAGGTGGCTCTTTTTTAATAAAGAAAAAAATTATAATTATTCAGAAAACCTGATTGTACTGTCAGAGGTAAAATGAATCCACAAGGACACAACAGTTGGCTTCCTGCTCCAAACTCCCTGCAAGCTCTACAACCCTAAAACCTACCCAGTTGTGTGTCTTAAAGTTGTACATGACGTCAGACATGAAAAACACATGTTCCCAGTGAAGTGGGATTCATGTGCCTTATTTCAGCATCTGGGAGGAGACCGTGATGGAAGACATTTCTGTGACTTTCATCTTTGGGAGGAGACTGAAGAAGCAACTGATTTTCAAATCCCCAGACCACCTTGGACGTTTGTGACATTCAGTGTTCTTCAGGAGATAGGAGTAGCTGTGAACATGGGTGTGCTGGCTAGTCACCTCAACATGGCATGATGGGATGGATAGTCCCTGATCACATGTAGGTGTAGGAGACAGTCCCAACGTCTCAGTTTCTCATATTACTGAGATAAAACACCCTGACAGAAGCCACTTAAGGGACCAAAGGTTTATTCTGGCTCATGGTTTGAGGAGACTGTCCATCATGCTGGTGAAGACACAGCAGCAGGCGCTTGAGGCAGCAGGCCCCATTGCATTCACCATCAAATGTAGACGAACATTGAGTGTATGCATGTCAATGTTCAGCACCTCAGCTCCTTTCTCCAGTTCTTGCAGCTCTGGATCTCCTACCCAAAGGATAGCCCCATCCACAACTAAGGGTCTTCCTCCATCATCATAATCAAATAATCCTCCATGAGCATGCTCAGAGGCTTGGGCTCCCAGGTGACTCTAGATTCTGTCAAGTTGAAAATTAACACTGGCCATCACAACTGAATAGTAAGTCCTAAGGCATGACTTAGGCGGCCAGTGTCCAAGAGTCTTTGTGCCCATTGCTTTCCCTGGAATGCCCTTAGGAGCCAACTCCAAACACTGCCGGCTCCGAATGCCCTATTTTTCCAGCATCCCCAGCCATCTTCAGTGAACTATAATTTACAGTGTGTCCCAGAGTGTTGTTGTACCCATTCAGCTTAATGAGACCCGCACACAATTATTATTCTTTTCATCGGTAATTAGGAATACAAAAGTCTTCACAAACAGCTGAATGAGTGTAGTCTGAATCAGATTATTATTCCAAGACATCCTTTTATTATGGATGTCAGTGTGAATGGATTTAATTGGTACCAGTTCAGCATAGTTAGCTAATATGCAAGTTAAATATGGTTTAACAGCCTTCAAACATGATAGTCTGTAAAGCCTTGCTGAATCTCCTTTTTTCCCATAATGAAGTTCTTGTGCCTGTAAAAACAAATATCCATAGCAGACCAAAGATAGAGTTCTGTGACAGAGCACGTGCCAAATGTGCTCAAAGCTCTAGATGCAATCCCCATCATTTCAAAATTTACATTAAGTTAAGGAGGGCTGGGAGTGTAGTTCAGTCGGGAAGAGTGCTTGCCTGCTAGACACAAAGCATTGTAATCCATCTCTAGCATCACATAAGCCAAACATGGTGCTGTACTCAAGGTTATCCTTTGCTACATAGTGAGTTCAAGGCGAGACTGGGTTATAGAAGACCGAGTCTCAAAACAAAACAACGACAACAACAACTTAAAAAAGCAAAAGACAGGAGAAAGAGGGAGCAGTAACAACACAAACGCACGTGTGTATACACCCCCATAGAATGTCAGAGGCTGACATTTGCTGGCGAACTACAGTAGTGTAAGTGTTGTTAGTAGACTTCCAGTTCCTTTTAGATTGCCACCATTTTGTATGTGGGCATCTTCTACTATAATTAGAACAACATAAAATTCAATCCCTCAGTCTCACTGGTCAACCTTCCAGTGCTCCGTGACTGCAGATTCTGGACAAATATGCCCTTTCTTGGCACTCTGCTGGATGACGATGCTTCAGAACACTGATGTGAGTCACCTGACTATGCTTCTGACGAGTCATCTGTGTCATAGGATCACCGTAGATCCTGCTTCACAGTCATAGCACCTCTGTAAATAAAATGCTATGGCCACAAGGAGACAGCAGCAGTAACGGCAGCAAATCCTGATCTAATCCTTCAAATAATAAAGTCATCCATTAGAGAATTCAGAGTCTGAAACAGGAAGAGAGGCATGTGGCACTTCAATGGCATTATCAAAAGCCCTCTTGAATTTTATCTCCCTATGCTGTCAACAATACCATGTAGGTCCTGTTTTCAAACCCCTTGCTTTGGGTTGCAAACTGAGTCCTGCCACTCTAGGCATGTCCATTGAGACAGAAAGTATGGGGAAGGGTAAAACCTTCCAGGTTCTCAGTGGGCTCTATCTCATACAGTGTCCCTGGGAAATGGATCATACAGCTAACCTTAGCTGCAAAGGGTGCTGGGAAAGTGCACGCATCCCTCTCCAGCTTCTGTTGTGTGAAGTGGCAGAGAGAAAAAGATTGATGCCAATTCTGAGCTAGCTATCAGCAAGAACATTTTAAAGATTCTCCCCATCTGGGACTGGATGAGAGTCACTAATACTTACTACTTTATCTTTATCCCATCATAGTGACTGAGAATATTTATTTTCCACCCTGATGCTCCTAAGCACAGTATTATCATATATTTTGCAATATTTTATAGCCATAATGTAATATTTTCAGTAACAGTACCTGAATAAATATAAGTATATGTCTCTTCAAAAAAATATCAACTAACACCTTTTCAACAGAGAACAACCAAGGAAGTTATGGTCTGAGGTTTGTGTGTCTGTGGTTTGGGGTGATGTGTTGTTTTAATCAGCATGCCATGGATTAATTGCAAAACAAAATATTGTTAATTAAACTGGATCCAGATTAAAATGCAAGATTTACAAATTAAGGGGCTGGAACAATAGCCCAGTGGTTAAGAGCACGTACTGCTCTCACAGAGGACCTGAGTTCAATTCCCAGCACCCACACTGGGCAATTCAGAGCCACCTGTAATTCTAGCTGCTGGGGATCTGACTCCTTCTTGCTTTCTTGGGAACTGCACTTCCATGAGCATACGCTCGCATAGACATACATACATGTGCATAAGTAAAAGTGACAGTTTATGTTACAAATTTGTGAACCAAGTAAAATGATGGCACTGGCTTTTTTTTAAAAAACATAATCCTTATAAATGTCAGATTTCTGGGTTAATGAGCAGCAAGAAAATGGCTAGCCTAATTTACTAGAAGCACCAGCACAGATGATTGTCTTTCCTGCCTTTTAACTACGACAGACTTATCCTATCCATTATCCTAATTGTCTTCCAGCGTTAAGCACTTTCAAAGAATTGAAATGCTGTTGTCTTATATTGAAATTACCAGCCAGTGGGGATAGATAGTTCCATTGATAAAGTTGCTTTGCCAGCATGAGGACCTGGGTTTGATCTCCAGAACCCATGTAGAAAAAGCTGGGTGTGGTGGTCCCTGCTCCTAATCTCAGCCCTGGGACAGTGGAGAGACTTGGAGATCTCCCGGCTCACTAACAGCCAGCCAGGCCTCCTTGGTGACCTCCAGTCCAGGGAGAGGCCCTGTCTCAAAAATCAAGATAGGTGCCACCTGGGAAACAAGAACAAAAGTTGAACTCTGGCCTTTATGCACATGTGCACACATGAGCATGTGCACCTACACATGAGCACACATGAACCGACATGAACACACACAGGTACACAAGCACACACAAAGAGAGAAAATATCAGCCAATGATGAACTTCAAAAATAATTCCCACGGTTGCAAGGTAGCTCAGTGGATGGCACTTGTCACCAGACCTGGTGGCCCACAATGGAAGGAGAAAGCAGAGTCCCACAAGCTGTTCTTTGACTTCCACACATGTGCTGTGGCATGCCTGTACATATACATACGCATGCAGAGAGAGAGAGAGAGAGAGAGAGAGAGAAAAGAGAAAGGAAAAGAAAAGTAATAACTAACTAAAAGTAATTAAAGTGTTAGAAAATTCCCCAGGTAGAAACAGGGGATTCAGAAATTCTTAAGAGAGAGAGGTCTGTGAGGATGCTGAGGAAGAAGTTATACAGAATCCAGCGAAACCCATAAAAACATAAGACATAGAAAGAACAGCTGTCTAATAACCCTGTTAGTAAACACCTCAGTGGCTGAAGGTTGAATGAGCCCCGTCGGATCTTTCCAACTGCCTAGGTGTGTTTCTAGTCTCTTCTGTAGAGGCTTGCCAGTACCAGAGCACAGTAAGACAGAGAAGACATGATCCCACTGTAACCATCCAGCTTTCCGTGGACAGCTGTACCACAGTGCCTTGAAGCTTGAACTTCTGTTTTATTAAATTTGCTATTTGACAACTTCACACATGTATATACGACCTTCTGGTTACTCTCAGCCTCTATACTTTCTCTTTTCTCCTTCACACCCCTGCCAACCCTCTCCTCCCTTCATGGCTTTTTGTTTGGTTTTCTGACCAGCTGATTCAGACCAGGCTTTCTGTGTAACCGCAGGTTGGAAACTAGCCATTATGGCTGATGAGCTGTCTATTGGGTATCCAATTGAAGACAATGATTGTCCTCCCCCCGGTATCCATCAATGTCCAGTAGTTTAGCTGGGAGGAGAAGAGCTCCATAAGCCCCTCCCTGGACCATGACTGCCCTGTGCAGGCCCAGTGCCGGCGGCCGCAGCTGCTGTGAGATTGGGTTAGTAACGGCTGTGTCACGCCCAGAAGTCAGCATTTCACAGACTTTCTCCTCATTTTCTGGTTCTTAGGTTCTTTCTGTTCCCTCTTCCATCATGTTCCCTGAGCCTTAGAGGGATGGTATAAATATCCTGTTTGGAGAGTTCTCCTTGCTACCCCAAGAACTAATATTGCCCCAGAGGGATTCTTCTAGCCCAGTGTGTTACCTCCTCTTCCCTCCTTCCCCGGCCTGGGCTGACAGAATGGGTAGTGATCAGAAGTCCCGTGGAGCGCCTTACCTCCATAAACCTGTGCATTTCCATTTTCCCGGGGGGTCTCACCCTCTTACTCCTGTCTTCTCCTAGACATCAGCTAATGTGGAAAGATAAGTCACATCACTATAGAAATAGATTAATCAGGGCTCTCTCATATCAGATATTTGCATTACAACAAGCACTCAAGGAAACGTTTATCCCTAGTTAAGAGCAGTTCTTGGAAACTGTAGGTCTGAGGCAATCAAAGTACTTGTTCAGGCAAATGATGGGGTGAGGAAGAAGGAAACCTATACGGCCCACCTTATATAAGGAACAGAAAAAGAGGAGGTTTTTTGTTTTTTGTTTTTTGTTTTTTGGTTTTTTTTGTTGTTGTTGTTGTTTCATAAACTTACTTCTGCCATAAAGCTTAAATGGGAGACACAGTTATGTTGAGCCACACACAGTGAACTTGAACCGGCTGGGACAGGGTCCGTTTTACCTCCCTAGGACAGGTCTGCTCCTTGCTCCTTCATCGTCCTCCACTGCCAGTGTGCAGTTCAGGGGGGGCGAAGGGCCAGAGGAGACATAAGATAGAGGATTGTTCCTGTGGAGGTAAGGCTACAGCAGGTTCAAATGAGGGCAAAGGAGCACAGGATGGCTCACACAGCAGAGCGGGAAAGGCTTGGCTTAGTGCATCCGTCCATCAGGCCTGTGCTTGTGTCCTTGGCTGTAAGAGAAAAGGAAGGTCCCACAGGCTCTTCGTGTGACTTTGCTTAAATGGAGAACAAGAAGCAGGAGAGTGGCACCTGCCACATAGTATCCAAACCCTGATAGAATATGCTTAACCGTAGTTGTCCGTGGCGGATCTTACCATCTGAGTTTTGCCCATCATATTTCATGTTAACTCCAACACTGTATTCTTCCAACAAGTCAGGAATTACAGGATTAACTGAGAAGCCCTAATTTTCAGGGGTTTGAACAAGAGTAGAATTTCTTTGTGTGTGTGTGTGTGTGTGTGTGTGTGTGTGTGTGTGTGTATGTGTGTGTGTGTGTGTGTGTGTGTGTGTTGTGTGTATGAGAGAATATTTGTGTGCGTGTATGCTCACGCACATGTGTTTGTGTGTGTGCATGCATGTGCATGACTGGATAGGATCACATGCACATGGATGAATGTATGTGTAGAAGCCTCAGGCACTCTTGTACCTGCACACATGTACACATACAACCCTGCACACACAGCCATACATATGTCTGCCCCCTGTCCACTCCCACACACTAAAAACTAAAGAGACTTCATGTCAAAAGCCACCAGGATTCCTAGCGATATATATATTAAGTCTACAATATTTGAGAAAAGCATTAACTCAAGGCAAGAGGCAATTTCTAGACCCAGTCAGGTGAGGACTTTGGCAAAAGGCAAAAGGAAAAATTGAGTTACTGATGCCATGTGACTGAGAAAACAGATAGAAACAGGGTGCTCTTGGCTTGAACAATAGATGTGCATCAGAAAGAAAAATTGAGAATTTTCAAGAAATCCATTGTAATGCAGAGCTGACCTGGGCACCTCTAAAAATATTCTACAACACAACTTTGACAAATCAATTTATTCCAGATACTTCTCCACATGACCCCTTGGCTTTTGTTTGTTTGTTTGGGTTTGTAGGTGGGTTTTTTTTTGTTGTTGTTGTTCTATTTCATACTTTTTGGAGACCAAGTCTTATGTAACTCTGGCTGGCCTCAAACTCTTTGTGTAGCTGAGGAGAACCTTAAAGTCTTGATCATCCATGCCTCTGCCTACTGAGTGATGGAACTACAGGCATGCGCTACTATATCTGTGTGGTGCTGGGGATGGAATCGAACCCAGGATTTGATGAATACTAGGCAAGCATGCACTCCATCCACTGAGCTACATCCTCACCTACCTTATTATTTTCAATTGTCACATAATACTTCCTAGTATTGCTATGAGCTCATGAGTTTGTTATTTATTTTCTATTAGTAGTTATTTAGACATTGCCGAACAAACTGCAGTGGGCCTTCTTTTTACATAGGTGATATTAAATGTTTTTAAATTCTTTAAAAATATTTTTGGTCTTTAAAATTTCCATACATTTTTGCTATGTACCTCGATCATACCCACCCACCATTATCTCCCTCCACCTCTCCCCAGAGCTCCTCACCCCATCTCCCTCCAACTTTACATCCTCATTTTTATTGTTATTAATAATCCACTGGACAATTTTTTAATAATTCATAGACATGAACTTAGACCTTAGTGCTTCTAAACAAAAATCTTCATGTTTTGAAAATGGATAACGCCCCAGAAAATAACTTATCAATGTCCGTCTTAATTTCTTCCATCAGCCCGAGGTAGACTGGGAGAAACGTGGTTCAGCCACCATCTTATCTCTGGTGCAGTGTCAGCTCCACTCATTTTGTGCAGGATCAGATAAAAGGATTCTTCCTTTATCTTTGCTCCGCCACCCTGGTGCAGCTAAAAGCTTTTCAAGAAGGGGGAGGGGCAGAATGAGCTGAGAGGTTAACAGGTTATGAAGCATTGTCCCAGCCACGCCAGAAGCACTGAATCAATTTCCAATATGTTTCTCACAGAGCTAAAAAAACCTATGCTCTGGAGATGTTATTGTTTGATTACAAAAGCAGGTGGAATTTGAAGAGAGACTTTCATGCCACCTTGATAAACAGTCTCTGCCTGTAACTCGATTGTGTCAACTCCCAGATGGAGGCGAATTATGCTTTCGGGTGACTCTCTGCCCATCTGCAACTTAGCATTGAGCTCTCCCTCCTCAAGAGCTCACTGGGAAGGAACTCAGACTGTGCAAGAACTTACTTGGAGTCTGTCTCAGCCACCCCACTTCCAAATGAACACATTGTATTTCCAAATATATCAGTTCCCCTGTCTGCTAACCTGCTCCTCAGAATTTCCCCCGTGCCCAAAGCAGGCGTAGATAATTCTGATTTAAAGCAGGTATTAAGGCCGGTCCCTTTCCTATGTGATATTTGTATTTATTTCAAGATAAAATCTACTTCCTGGGGCTGTAGAGATGGATGGTTCGATGGTTAAGAGTATGTGTGGCTCTCCAGAGAACCTGAGTTCGGTTCCTAGCACCTTTATCCGGTAGCTCACAACCACCTGTTATTCCAGCTTTGGGGGATCGGACTTCTACATCTAGACTCTGCCAGCACCTGCACTCACGTGCGTGCACACACACACACACACACACACACACACACACACAAACACACACACACACAATTTAAAAATAATAATGAAACTTCTCAGAGCTGGAAAGATGACTCATTAATAAAGTACTTGCCATGTAAATGCCAGGGTCTGAGTTCAGATCTGCAACGATCATGTAAAAAGCCAGGTGTGGGACCTGTAGCCCCAGTTCCCGAGGTTCTGGTGAGTCCCAGGTACTTACTGGCAAGTCAGTCTGGCCAAAACAGTGACCTGCAGGCTCAGTGAGAGACAGTGTGTCAAAAAATAAGGTGGAGCGCACTAAAGGGAGACTCTTGAAGTTAACCTCTCACCCCCACGTGCACCCACACAACTGAGCCCACCTGTACGCAAACACAAGGAAACACACAGAGGCGAAACTTCTCAGTGCTTCTCATCTACAGTGCTATCCTTTAAATTCGCATATGTACCGGTTACTTACCACTGTGATGAAATAGTTGAAATAAACGTGAGGGAAGAGGGTTTGTTTTGGCTCACAGTTTCAGGGGACACAGTCCGTGGCACCTGCTCAGAGCTGCAGCTGGGCAGCATCCACAGTTGCTCACAACATGATACCAACCAAGAAGCAGAGAAGGTCAAGCCAGAACTTGATTAACTATCACTCACAAGGTTGAACCCCAAGTCACAATTCTTCCAGCAAGGTTCCAGCCCCCCTCTCAACCTCTCAAAGTGGTGCCACCAGCTGAGGACCACGTGTTAAAGACGTAAGCCTATGGGAGCACTTCATATTAAACCAATGCAGCATGTATCCATTGAGCAGGTCAAGGGGTTCCACTCATGACTTTGTTATACTTTGTTATACTTTGTTATACTTTGAAAATATTCTCCTCTCCCGCTACTTTTGTACCACCTTCCCTTCCCACTGGCTCCTTTCCTCTTTCCAAATAATCTCCTTTAAACTTTCACGTATATGTAATTCTGAATGCCATGGATCTGAGTCTGGTTTATTTCATTTAGCACAATAGGTTCTATTATGTTCTCTTGCAAATGACATAGCTCCATCCTTTATTACTGAATAAATGTGAGTGTGTGTGTGTGTGTGTGTGTGTGTGTGTGTGTGTGTGTACATGAGTCACATGTTTATCCAGTCATCTCAGACATATAGCTAGTTTAATATTGTGTTCGTGACTTTACATGTTGCTGAGACCGAATACCTGACGAAGGCAACTTAAGTAAAGAAGGGTTTCATTTGTCCTTACAGTTTGAGGGTGCCATCCATTGTGGTGAGGTGTCACAGCAGCAGAAATGTGAGGCAGCTGGTCACATGGCATCCACAGTCAGGAAGCAGAAAGATGGATGCTGATGCTCGGCTCGCTCTCTCCTTTTTATGCAGTCCTGGATCCCAGCCATGAAATGACACCACACACATTCAGAGTGGGCCTTCCTATCTTGATTAACCCAATCTAGAGGCTCCCTCACAGACAGGCCCTGATGTTCGTTTCCATGGTGACTCTCTGTCTCATCCATGTGACATCAGGATTAACCATCACACATATTGTGGTCGTTGTGAATAATAGCACAGTGAGCATGAGCAAACAGGTATAGCCGTTGCTGACTGAGCAAAAATAAGGAGACATGTGGGAAGGAGGAAACAATGTACTGTGGTGTTGAAGTTGAGGTCAGAGAGCCTAGAAGTTTGGATTTTATGTCGTGCTATAAAACATTTCATCTCTCTATCTCAGACCCATCAGCCATAAAAGGGAAGACTGTTCTAGAAAACCTCTGGGGTTACCATCTAAGCTTCAAATTATAGTGTCCAAATTTACTTCCTGATTCCCAGGAAGCTGTAGGAAGACGGTACTTCAGTTGCAGATTCTGAGGACATTTTTAAAGGGTGCAAAGACTACATCACTGTTTCTGGGCATTTTAGTCTTTGCCTGTCATGGCAGCTCTGCTCACTTGACACGCGTTTTCACTTTTCCAAAGCATAGCTACAGGTTCTCATTCTCACAGCGGTAGTCCTTCCATTAGGAGACCTGGGTTCCAGTTCAGTTCCTTCTTGGCTGTCCACTCCATGCTGTGCCTTTGAGTAAGTCCCCAGGTCATCTGGAACCTCTACCCCTCTCATCTCCCAAATGGAGAACATAGTAATTGTGTAAGTACTGCTCACAGCATTGTAGGTGCTAGCAGAAGCCCGATTATGGGTCTTCCTTGTTATAGTTGCTGTTACTAAGGATCATCTAATGCCTGGTATCTGTGCTTTCCATATGTCTGCTTGATGAAGGCAGTCCGTGAACAGGTGTGGTCGTCTTGCTCATATTTCACAGTATGATGGTCACAGCATTTATATAGAAGACTAGACTATCTTAAGAATGGAAGCATCGAAAACTTCTGGCCATAACCCTCGCATGTCAGGAAGAAGGCTTGAGTCTTCTTTCTGTCCTCAAGTGCCACGTTTCCTGAATGAGTGGATGAAATGACCAAGGCACCTGAATCCCAACCATCAGTCCCACACCACATCTTACTCAGAGCCACACCCATCTTTTGCATTTATGTTCTCCCTCCCAGGCTGTCCCTTGTCCTGCTGCTTCACCCTTTTGTCAACTTCTGGTTGGCAAGAAGGCAATCATGGAAACACTATAGCTTCTCCACAGGTAGGAGTGAGTCACCTTCATTCTCTGGTGCTCAGACCTCAAGGCTTAGCCATAAACCAATTTCAGTTCAGTTACTAAATATTTATTAGGCTTTGACTCATCCCAGGCAATTGTGCTGAACCCTCCAGGGATATGAAAATGGAGTCTGGGTTTGATGAGCTTCTCTGATCTGATTCTGAACCAAGATCCTTATTTGCATCTTTTTTCCCTTAAATTTAGTGGGAGATTGAATCGCTCAATCTCTTGCCTTGATACTGGACCACAAGGAAAGGTCAGTTTCTATGGATGGCTTGGTACTTGGCAGTTGGTTCTTACCCCTTAGGCACTATCACAAGGGCTGTATGGCTCTAAAGAGTTCTGTCATCGCAAATGATCAAGAACTTACCTTGCTTTGTAGTTCCTCAATAATGTGAACTTATTCTTCCTCGCATCCTGGAAAAGACAAATAATTTCTTTTAAACAGATGGCATGTGGAGCCATTGTTTAAATGTCATCTCTGCCACTGTTTACTGCCCTACTTAGTAAGGGAGATATTTGCATTTTGGATTCGCTTGAGTGCTGAGTATATGATGTGAGAGAGATGGGAAGCTTATTTGAGTGTTGTTTCCTAATAAACCCCCCCCTCCAGAGCTGGGGAGATGGTTCAGTCTAAAATGTGCTTGCCACACAAGGTAAGTGTCCCTGGAACCCACATAGGAAATCCAGACATGGTGACAAATGCTTATCTTCCCAATACTGGGGAGGTGGAGACAAGGGCACCTTAGTCTACTTGAGGAATTCCAGGCCAATGAGAGACCCTGTCTCAAAAATCCAAGACTGATGGTGTATAAGGAATCACCCAAGGCTATCCTCTGGCCTCCACATAAACACAAAAATGCATGTGCACCTGAACAGACATGAACATGTGTATGCACGCATGTGTGCGCAAGCACACAGGCACACACCCACACACAAAGAAAAAACACCTTGGCTATTACATTTAGATGTGGTCTTGACAGATGACATAACTATGACTTTTTTGTTTTCTTTTTGGTGACAACTGTGGTATGGCCACATAGGTATGGCCCCCATAGACTTATGTTTTGAATGCTTGGCCCAGAGGGAGTGACACTATTAGGAGGTGTGACCTTGTTGGAGGAAGTGTGTCACTGTGGAGGTGGGCTTTGAGGTCTTATATACTTAAGCTATACCCAGGGTAGAACACAGTCTCCTTCTTCTGCCTGCAAATCAAGATGTAGAACTCTCAGCTCCTTCTCCAGCACCATGTCTGCCTGCACATTAACATGTCCCACCATGATGATAATGATCTAAACCTTTGAAACTATAAGCCACCCCCAATTAAGTGTTTTCCTTTATAAGAGTTGCCATGGTCATGGTGTCTCTTCACAGCAATAGAAAACTGCTAAACTATATGCACTATTTTTTCACCTTAATAAAATACCTGAATGAGTTGTTTTTAAAAGATTCGTTTTTTGTATACCTCTGTGCAGGAGTCTGTGCTTATGAATGTAGGTGCCCTTGAAGCCCAGAAGATGGGTTGCATCCCTTGGAACTGGAGTTACAGGTGGTTGTGAGCCATTGGACGTGGGTGCTGATAACTGAACTTGGGTCCTCTGCAAAAGCAGTTGACACCCTTAACTACTGAACCATCTCTCCGGTCCAGGATGGCTTTCTTTTTAAGATTTCATTTTTATGTTTAATTATGTATACACCGAGCCATCTCTGCAGCCCCAGAAGACTGGCTTTGCTTAATTCTTCACAGTGTTTTCCAGGATTATAATGAGATTTGCAGCAGTCTAGTTTAGTTTCCCAGTAGACTCTGTGACAAGGATTCAAGGTCAAGTAAATTATCAAGAAGTGCAGGAAAGAGCAATAAAGGACATCCGGCAAGGAAGAAAAGCAGCCAGTAAGAGGCATGCTGTTACACCTGCTATCCCCACAATGAGCTATTTAATTTGCACTACTTGGTACAAAATGAAACTCATGTCCTCTTGTTCAAAAGCTATTTGAGGGCCAGTGAGATGGCTCAGGAGGTAGAAGGACTTGCTGCAAAAACCTGACAATCTGAGTTCAATTCCTGGATCCTACTGTAGAAGAAAACTGACCCACTAAGTTGTCTTGTGACCTCCACACATGCCATGGCACATACACACCTATGTGCACAAAACATACTGCATATACATGTTTAAACACACATAGTGATAAATACAAATAAAATCTTAAAGTTACTAAGAATTTTAATGGCTGGAGAGATGGTTCAGTTGGTAAAATACTTGTCTTGCATGCATGAGGACCTGAGTGCAATCCACAGAACCCACGGAAAACAATAATGATGAAGAGGCATGCTCTTGTAATCCTACAACTGGGAAGCAGAGGAGGATCCCTGAGCTAACTGGCCATTCAGCCTAGCCTCCTTGGTAGAGAGACACTGTCAAAAAAAAAAAAAGATGAACAGTGTCTGAGAAATGACAGTCAGAAGTTGTCCTCTGGCCTTTATACACACATATACCTCTGAACACATAGACACACAGACAGACTTGTAAGATAGTAACAGTAGCAGACAGTGTGATAATACAAGTGTCATACATGTCATTGACCATGGCTGTTGTATTAGGTGACAGCTTAGCCTGTGAGGAGGTCTGGAGTATCGAGCACAAGGCCTTAGCATTCTTCTTCCGAGGAGTCATCCCCGCTTCCTTCCACTGTAGATACAGGGTGACTTCTGTCAAAGAAGCCAGAGCAATGTGGTGTCCTGGGATGGGCTCAAGCAGTGGGGTCCAAGGAGAGTAGGTAGGCCATCATCCGTACCTAATAAGCTACCAAATGCCAAGATATGGGTACACATCTACTTGTACCCAAAGCAGGGTCAGATGTCTCTAACAGTGAGCCACAATTTAGTGGGCACCCCTGTAAAGTCTTGCAATGGCTAATCTCAATGGCCAACTTAATGAGCTATAGAATGACCCAAGACACAAGTGTCTGGACTTGGCTGTAGGGGATATCCTCATTATATTAATTGAGGTGTAAGTCTCACCCACTCTGGGTGGGGCAGTTTCTCTGGGCTGGAATCCTGGAGTATGTGAATGGAGCAGTCACTGGTTTCTGCTTCCTGACTGTGAATGAGATGTGACCAACTGCTTCCTGTTCCTGCTGCCTTAATGTCAAAGCCATCACTGGCTGTGACCTTGATCCATGGTCCAGAATAGAGTGTTGCTTTTGTGAGAAGGCAACAAGAAAAGAAACTAAGACGGGTCACGCCCAGGAAAATGCTCGCCTCTGGTCTTTTCATTGGCTGCCTGCTTCTTAGTCAGCTCTCAGGACACCTGTCAGTTCTACATGTAGAAAGTCAAACATGAGTGAGAAAAAAAGAGCAGAGAGAGGCCGTGATCTTGTGTTTCTAATTCACAGGTACATTTGTTTGCAAATGTTATAACCGCAGAGGACTAGTTTGTTTTTTTTTTTCCCTCATGAACATCATTTGTCTCCTCAGGAAACAGACCTAGGATTAATCTCAAGCTATGTCTACAAGATCTGAGACCTCTATCTCAGAAACATTCAGAAAGCAGTTTGAACGTTATTTCATCTCTAAATCGTAGCAGTTTCTCATAGAGCTTGGGAAAGGGAGCTGGGGGGTAGTTTATGGTGACGTGTTCGCTGCACAGGAGACAGAATCTGAGTTGGATCCCTAGAACCATCTAAAAAGCCAGACAAGGGGGTGTGCACACTAATGCCAGTGTGGGGCGGCAGAGACAGGTAGATTCTGGGGGGTCTAAGTAGTCAGCCAGCCTAGCTTACCTGTGAGTTCTAGTCCAAAGAGAGACCCAGTCTTTAAAAAAAAAAAAAAGACAAGATGAATTGTGCCTGAAGAATGACACACAAGAGGTAGACCCCTGACCCACATGTACACTTGCATACAGATGTATAATCATATATTCAAACACCCACACATATATGCCTGGGGAGAGGTAATGTTAACAAGTTGCTGTGTGATGAGTATGTCCTGGATAATGTGCTTGTGTTCTTTGAGCTGGATGATGTTCCCATCCCATTTCCTCTCTTTTATCATTTTTGTGAGTTCTCAGCACCAGCCTCTTAATTACTGCCATGGTTTGATTTATTTTATGGATTTTGTGTGTCAACGTGAAAAAGTCATGAGGAACCCAGATGCGTGTTCAGATGTTGTTCTAGGTACATCTGTGTGTATTGGGCATGAAGTTTACTTTTAGATTGGTAAATGGGTAAAGCAGGTTACTCTCCTTAATGTATGCTTCATCCAAACATACATTCATCCAAACCCGAGTAGAAGCTGATATTCCCATCATCCCCAAGTGAGAGAAAATTGCTCCCGCCTGCCCTGACTTCAAGCTGAACCATTGTATTATTGCTTCTGTTAGGGTCAAGGCAAAGAATTAGCTTTTCTGGGGTCTTGAGCCTTCTGGTCTTTGGTTTGAAGCTGTGCATTAGTCATCCTGGTCTCTAGCTGGCTGGCTCACCCTGCAGCTTTTAAGACTTGTCAAGCTTTATAATCATGACAGACATCTCTCTCTCTCTCTCTCTCTCTCTCTCTCTCTCTCTCTCTCTCTCACACACACACACACACACACACACACACACACAGAGAGAGAGAGAGAGAGAGAGAGAGAGAACACACACTCACACACTTTGTTGGTTCTTTCTCTGGAGAATCTTGACTAACACAATTACACATAATTAGACATCAACAAGATAATTAGGATATCAGCTAGAGGAAGTTGAAACACTGTCAGCTGCCCAGCATTGTTCATCTAGGCGTAGGAAAACTGAGCTAATAGGCTGGACAGAGTTAGGGAGAGACTTCGTGTGCCAGAGTTCAGCCCACATCATCACCGTGTAATCATCACCGTGTGCTTGAAAAGTGGAGCAGGTGGTCCTGGTGACACCCAGTTATTAAAAGCATCTTCATTTGCTATCTAATTTCCCATGATCAACAAAAGCAGACACTTTTACTTAAATAAGATCTGAACTCAAAATTCACCTTTTTGTTTTCTTTTAAAAATGTTCTTAGTGTGTATGGGAGGCGTATACACATGCCATTGCACATGTGTGGGTCAGAGGACAGCCTCGGGTGTTTGGGTCCTTGTTTTCCATATCTGAGACAGGGTGCACCAGGCCACTGGCCCCATGAGCATCTGGGGGGGTCCTCTGTCTCCATCTCCCATCTCCCCATAGGAACTCAAGTGTTACAGACACACATTAAGCATGCTCCAGACCACTTGCCTCCATGAGCATCTACAGAGTCTCCTGTCTCTATCTCCCTGTAGGAGCTCAAGTGTCACAGACACACACTAAACATCTGGCTTTTACATGGGTTCTGAAGAATCTGAACTTGGGTCCATGTACTTGAACAGTGAGTACTGTACCCACTAAGCCATTTTCCTAGCCCTAAAAACTTGTTTTGATGTGTATAAAACATGAATGTCTCATGCTGGCACCTGCTCACTTTATTGCAAGGACCTGAGTTTAGGGAGAGTCTCAGTCCTGGAAAATCTCATGCCTACATACAACATGATTATTCATTCTGCAGGACTGGACCCTTGTGAGGAAGAATTTGTGTGTTAAAGTGAGGTGATGGCTTCAGCTAGCAATAACTGCTCCCTCTGGTCTCAAAGGGAGTTGCTTGACATGATAGGGCACTGGCTTCTCAGAATTTTAGGCACAGATGGCATGTGTACAGTTTAAATATTGTCTTGCTCTTGAAGAAGACTGGGCTACAAGGGAATTCAGGCTAACACCATTTTCTGGAGACTGGGAAAACAGCTAAGTCTTTAAAGATTTTTTGCCTTGCTAGCATGAGAACTGACATTCAGTCCCCAGAACCCATGTAAAATAACTGAACTTGGTAGGACACCTGTTACCCCAGTGCTGGGGAAGGAAGGCAGGAAGACCCTTGGGGCTCACTGTCAAGCCAGCCTAGCTCTTTGGGGAACTGGGGCTCCAGGCAGGGATAGACCCTGTCTGATGATACTAACAAAATGGTTTGTCCTCCATATGCACGTGTACACGTCTGCACACACATACACACACCAGTCCTCACACAAATATCATCCAATCAGTATATAGAGTTTCATGCTGTGTTTAGCCCAGGTCATTTTCTTTGTGGGTGTTAGTTGGGTTGAATTTTATAATGAAATTGTCAGAAAGGACAGTCCACTGTGGATAGGATCAGAAACTTTCACTGTTTAACAATCCCTACATGAGAAAGCTAGGTGTCCATTTTGGTAATCACGCGGGAATCCTTGAATCCAGACAGCTGTTCAGCATGGGCAGTGTATGAAGGGAGCCTTGTAGTAGAAGCAGACAGAACAATAGTAAACAATAAACCATGCCTATTAGTGAGTTGTGTTCATAAGGGCAATAAATGCTGATGCAGGATGGCATTCTTCAGGCATTTGGTAGAGAAGCTAAGATAAATTCCTCAACAACAGAGGGCATGGGCTGTGAGCCTCACAGAGTTGTCTCTGTCCCCGACACAGTGGATCAGATCTAGCTACACAGACCTTTAGAGCTCCAGCTTGCTCCCTTCCTCTGAGGCACTGAGGACCCCACAGAGGAGCCCTCTCGGCCTCTGTATCCTGGTCCTTCCTCCTTCTCCCCTTTCTCGGGTCTGTTTGGGGATAGAAGGGCTAGGTGCTCTAAGTGTGCGGTGACGCTTTAGTTTACGGGGACTTTTCAACACTTTATTAACTTGGAGCTTTTGACTTCCTGCTTATTCCCAACCTTCAGAGACGCTGTTTTCCTTTTCCTTTCCTCTTCCCAAGCAGTGCTGCTTATGGAGAGGATGTTGAGTTTGAACATTCCAGTTAAGGCTAGCATCCCCTAGCTGCTGCTGCTTCCCATGCCCTTCCTCCTCTTCACATTCCTCCTTCTCCTCTTCCCTTCCTCCCCACTCCTCTTCCTTCTTCCCCTTCCTGTTCTCCCCCTCCAACCCCCATGGATTTTCTTTGTCTTAGTTATTTTTTCTGTAGCTATGATAAAAATGCCGCAACAAAAAAGTGAGAAGACATTAATTTTGATTTACAGCTCTGGGGGATACAGTCATTCTTGATGGGAAAAATATGGTGGCCGAAGCAGGAAGATGGCTGGTCACATTTCATCCACACTTAGGAAGCAGAAAGTGAACAGGAAGGTGGGGTGGGCTATGAAACCTCAAAGTCCATCCCCATCATCTCACTAAGGCATCTAAAGGTTCTACAACCTTCCCCAATGGGACCTCCAGCTGGACACCCAGGGTTCAACCATGTGAGCCAATACCCATTTCCCAGTCATTGAACAGCAACGCCCTGTGTTACCTTCCTTGCTTTTAACCTGCCTTCCTGAGGTAGCATGCCCCTCCTTGTGCCCGACTGCTGTTCTCTGGTGTGAAGGAACCAGCAGTGTCGCCTACACGTCTTTCCATGTCTGCATGCCTCCATGCAGTCCTTTCTAAAGAAGCAGTTGCACATACTGTACTGTTCAACCAGCAGTGACATCACTGTCACCCTCTTGGAAGGCCCTGTTATGAAAGCAGCTGGGGATGGTATCAACACATATTCTTGATAACATCTTTCAATTTCTTATGTATTATCCTTGGATCAAAACGGTGCAGTTTCTCATCACATTTTCTGCCAAGTCTTGTTTATTTTTCCTAAACAAAGAAGAAAGCCAGAGGGGACAGGGGGAGTAAGATTCAAACTTCAAGGGCAGGATCTGAGATGCTAAACTCATTCCTGAGCCTTCCCGTCTTCCATATGTCAACACTGGCATTTTAGGGACCAAGACAATGTGCTAGAAACAGAACCGAACCTGAGTTTGCTATTCAGAAACGATACCTCCGTTTCTGTTAGGACCGTGGCACTTATGAGTTAAGGGAGTCTGTGCCTCCGCCTCTGCATCCTTGAGTCATGTACTTCCCCAACTTGGATGGCGATGTTGGGAAAAGTGAACTCATAGCGCCTCTCCTGCCCAGTTATCTTTAAAGGAGAAAGGCAATGCTACCTCTTCAACACTCTATTGTGTGACCTTTCCCAGGGAGATAGGACTAAATGTCTGTTTCCCACAGATAGAGTTCCAAGGACCTGTCAAAGAAACAGTCCGCCATCACTCTAGCTTAATGACCTCTGAGGTTACTGAGGTCACATAAAGGGATATTGGGCTTCACTCTTGGCTATCATAGGGTGCATGTGGTTCATGGACCATGAGTTGGGATGAAGTCATTCCTTTAAGTGTATAGTACAGCAAGTTTCAATAAATGCATTCAGATATGGAACTACTTCTGAAATCATGGTGTAGACTAGTATCACCCCAAAGTAAATGCTCATGTCCCTGAACAGCTAGCCCTCCCTTTGGGGACATTCCAACTTGCTCCCTATCACCAGTGTGCCTCCTGTGCTTGACCTTTATGAAAACATAACCATCCTGAGAGCACTGAGTCTTCTGGATGTAGCCTCTTAGTAAGTGTGACCCACAGAACCTTCTGGACTAGCATATCATCAGTAGGATTTTTGCTTATATACTTTTTTATCTTCTGCTAATTAGAATTGTGTATATACACCACAGTTAATCTCTTGATTTATTACGTGATAGACAGTTCAGTTGTCTCCAAGGTAGACTATTCTGCAGAAAGCCTCCCTAAACATTTGTGCACAAGTCTCCAGGTGATCGTACGCATCATTTAATCTCGGGTCATAATGCTATTGCCTGATTCTATGATAGATACTTAACTTTGTATGCACATGCCAAGATTTTCCAAAATGCATTTATGACTTTGTAACCCCATCAACACATGTCTCTTGTCCCACCTGCTTGCCATCATTTAGTATTTGTTTGTTCAGCTTTGTCATTTTAGTCTATCCATTGTGAGGTGGGGTTTGTTTGTTTTGAGGTGGGTTTTTTTACGTGTATGTATGTATGTGCATGATTGTATGTGAGTAAATGTATGTGATCTATGCACTTGTGTGTGCAAGTGTATATGCACCTGTGTGCACAGAGACCAGAGGAGGTCATCAGAGGTCCTCTCTAACTCTTCACAGTATTCCCTTGAGGCAGGGTCTCTCACTTAACCTGGAGCTAGGTTGGCAGCCAGCAAGCATCAACATCTTCCTACTTCCACCCCCACTACACACAGTGCTAAGGTAATAGATTTATGAGCAGCCAGTGCCAGCTCATTTGCATGGCATCTGAACTCGGATCCTCACACTCACACAGCAAGCGCTCTTACCCACTGGGCCATCTCTCCAGCCCCGGTGGTTTTAGCCTGTGTCCTTTGATGCTGGCCATCATTCTCTGCATTTGTCACAGATATATCCTCTTTGTTGACATAGCTCTTCAAAATTCCAGTTACATTGTGTGTTGTTTTGTGTCTTACTACTAAGCTAAGTTCTTTTTATTTGGGATTATAATCCCCCTTTAGGTATATTTTTTGCTCCTCAGCCTGTTGCTTGCCTTTTAACAGTATTTATTTATTTATTTATTTATTTATTTATTTATTTATTTTGCCAGAGGAGAGTCATGTGTACCACAGCATGCATGTAGATATCATATATCACTATTGTTATATAATATATATATGTGCATATATAACTTCTGGGTAGAAACTTAAAAGTTTTATTAATATTGTCAAATAGCTAGATCTTTTTGGTGACTTTTAAAATAATTTTATTATTTGTTTTACATTTATAAGATTAATTTTCATTAATTATGTGTATGCATGTGTGTCTGTTTGGGAGTATGTGCCCATTAATGTGTGTATCAACAGAGGTAGGAGGTATCAGATCCCTTGGAGCTACAGCTGGTGACCTACCTGTAGAGAGTGCTAGGAACTAAGTCGAGGCCCTCTACAAAAACAGCAAACACTCTTAACTGCTGAGCCTTCTTTTCATTCCCAAATTATTTTTAAATGTGTTCATTTGGGTTGGGTAGGGCTAGTAATCAGAATATATATATAAGATTGTTACATAAAATAAATATATATTTAAAAATTCTTAACTTGTTTGCATTTCTATTTTTCTTAACTTGTGTCTCCCATGCTCTTTAGCTTTCTGCATTCTTAAAAAAACAATATTTGAACATTTTCATCACTTCTGTTGTGTCCTGTTATATTTTTGTGTTCGTTCATGTCAAAATATTTTCTGATTTTTCCTCTTGAATTTCAGGACATGTGGTAGTGTTCTGTTTAATTTCAGAGAATTTGGACATTTTTCTAAGTATCTTCTGTTACTCTCTGGTTTAATTCTACAATCATTGTAAAATATATTTTGTACAATTTCAATAAATCTTTAGTTTGCTGAGGCATCTTCTAATAATGGATATGATCTATCTCAATGAATCTTTATGTGAAAAGAATATAGATTCTGCCTCGGGTGGGCACACTGGTAGGTAGGATGGACTGAAAATGCTGCTTCCTGTCCTGATGGTCTGTGTCTCGTGCATGTGTCCATTTGTCCTTTTCATTTCAGAGTTAGCTTTCTTCAGTGCTTCAGTGGGTTTTGCTTCATACATTTCAGAGTTCTCGCTGTCAGTATTCACTCCATGGATAACCAGGTCTGCTTGGTGGATAATAATATCTCTATAACATGTCTTCATCTCTGGAAGCATTTTTTGGGAGTTTATATGTTCTGATGGCTGCAGCTTTGTTTTATTAATTCTTGCATGTTTCTGTTATTTTAATTTGCATATATCTGTTCTATATACACTGCATTTCTTTTCTTTTTTGGTTAGTTTTGGGGTTTGTTGAATCATTCATTCAATCATTCATTCATTTGGTGTTTTGAAGACCAGGTTTTACCATAGTAGCTCGGGCTGAATTAATTAATGTGTATCTCTGTGTGGTGTTTATTTTTTGATGTATGTGGACGCATATGGTGTGTGTGTGTGTGTGTGTGTGTGTGTGTGTGTGTGTGTGCGTGTGCATGCGTGTGTGTGTGTGTGTGTGTGTGTGTGTGTGTGTGTGTATGTAGGTCTAAGGTTGTAAAGAATTATGCTTGGTTACTCTTTTACCTTATTCATTAGGGTAGTATCTCTCAGTCAAACCAAGAGCTCACCAATTAATGGCTGGTTTTGTCAACCAGCTTGCTCTGTGGGTCATCCATCTCCACCTTACAAAGCTGGAATCCCAGGCAGACCACCACACCTACCCCATATTTTCATGAGTTCTGGGGATGCAAACTCAGGTCCTCACACTGGTGGGACAAGTGTTTTAAACACTGAGCCAGTTCTCCAACCTGAAATTAATTTTGCAGCATTGTTGGGCTTTCTTCTGTTCCTCTCACCAGCCTAAAGATGGCAGTCCATCGTCTCCCGGCTTCCAGGTTACTAACAAGCAATCTGCTGTCTGTCTTGGTTCTTCTGGAAGCAAGACCTCGTGTCAGATGCTCTCATGATTTTACCTCAGATCTTCAAGCAGTTTGATCATGGTGTGACTTGTGTGATTTTTCTCTGTTTCGGTCTGGCTAGGATTCATTGAGTTTCTTGGATGCTGAGTTTTATGCTTATTTATTAAATTTGGTTAACATCTGTGGTTATTTTTCATTTCTTTCCTCCAATTTCTTTGCTTCTATGGCTCCAGTAGAGTCTGTTTACTTACTTAGTATTGACTCCTAGGTCACTGACACCACTGTTTTCTGATTTTTTTCCTGCCTTTGTTTTCTGTGTTTTATTTTGAGCCACTTATCTTCAGATTCACTGATGCTTCTTTCAACTGTATCCAGTGTCTCTGTTACTAATCCCATACAATGTATTTCTCATTTGCACATAGCTCACATCCTAATGATTTCC
Source organism: Peromyscus nudipes (assembly GCA_902168325.1). NCBI lineage: Eukaryota > Metazoa > Chordata > Mammalia > Rodentia > Cricetidae > Peromyscus > Peromyscus nudipes. Next base: position 41,020 of record CABHPH010156403.1, read on the forward strand.
ATGTGGTTGTCATTATTATTTTGATCCATCTTGATTGTGTGCAACTTTTACTTTACATCTCCTTATATTTTTATAGTGTTAACAATAACCATTTCAAGTTCTTGTGTATTAACTTCATTATCTCTATCATTCCTTTTTCTATTTGTTCTGGTTTAATTCTCTCTTGGCTCTGAATCCCAATCACCTGTTCTTTTGTACGCCTGGTGATTTTTAATTGGAACCCAGAGAATGTGAATTACACTTTATTGTCTTTCTGTAGACTGTTGGACTTTGTTCTGGAATACACTTTGCGTATTAGCATGTAAGTTTTATTTTTTTCCAAGGCTTGCATTCAAGTTTTGTTATGACAGGTCTAAAGAGCTTTTATTCTGAGTATGATTTAATTTCACTCCTGAGGCTTGAACCTTCTTCGAATTCTGTGTTCCTCATACTGAAAGGCCTCACCTTTTCAGATGGTAGAAGCATCTTATTATGTTCTTGTGTGAGCTCCAGGAAGTATGCAACCTACTGCTTCACAGTAATTGTCGCGGTGATCTGAGCTTCACCTCACGCATGTGCTGCACTCGGACAAGACTGTAGGGAAACCGCTGCTACCAGCTTTCCTCTCTGGTGCATTGCCCTGCCAATCCTAGCTGCTGAGTCCCTTCTCCCTTAATGTCTGCATTATCTCTTCAATCCGACAAGACCTCCAGGCTCTGTATGAATTCTCTCTCAAAGTTCAGAAACCAAATCCAGGCAATTGTCTGAAGAAATTACAAGCTCACCACAGTTTGATTCAGAGATCAAGTTCTGTGCAGCCTGCTGTCTAATTTATAAAGACAATAGTATAGCTTGTGTGTGAATGTATGTGCATGTATGTGTGGGTATGTGAATGTGACAGTTGTATTCATGTGTAGATGTTTATGAATGTATGTATGTGCATGTGTATATATTTATGTGTATGTTTATGCATATATATATCCACATGTATATGTGTGCACATATATACTGTGTGTATGCTTGTATATATGTGTATATGTGTGTATCTATGGGCTTGAGTATGAATGTGTGTATATGTGTTGTGTGTGTGTGTGTGTGTGTGTGTGTGTGTGTGTGTGAAATCATCAGTTAACATTTTTATTAATGTTGCTGAGTTGACAGGTCTAAATCTCTGCATGCCTCTTGATTTGTATGCTTCTTGCCAAATAAACTCTTTTAAATCCCTTCCCACAGCATCCCACCCCTAATTTATTTTCTTTCCTCTCTTCTCTCATGTGCCTTATCAAAGCAGATGCTATCCAGGCAGGTGAGATGGGAAGTAGAGGCAAATGTCTATGGGATGCATCAAGCTTGATATGGAGAGCAAGAGATTTAGAGAGGCAGAATTACGCATAATAGCCATCAGTGTCCATCAGATTCAACCAGATAACTCTTCACTTCTCACTTTGTTTTGTCAAGACAGCTAGAGTGGAGGGAGGGAGGGAGAAGCGGGGAGAGAGAATATGAACTGAATGGAAACAAGGGAAACCTTTTAGGACAGCAATGTTGTACATTCACCAAGGAGAAACCATGATTTACTCATCTGGGAATATAATGAGTTTGTGCACAGTGTAGAATCAGTAAACATCATTAGTCTAGACCTTTAAAACATCTTCCAACTTGAAAGTGGATTAAAAGAATGCACAGATACAGCTGTATTAGAGTCAGGTTGCTGGGGGGAAAGCTAAGAAGAGATAAGGGGATAACAGGAAAAGGGAGGATAAATTGGCTTTTCTACAACTAGGAAAATGACGAACAAGGGCAGGGCTGGGATGAACCATTGTGGTTCTACCGCTGTACCGTACCTTAGAACGTTCTGCTGATAAAATTCTACTGGACACTGAGGAGATGGCTCTATAGGTAAAGCACTTGCTTCCCAACCAGGAGGACCTGAGTTCAACTCCCCAGATCCCAGATAAAGCCAGATAAGGCAACACATATCTGTGATCCCAGCCAGCTCTTCTATAGCAAGGTTGAAGGCAGAGACAGGAGAATTCCCCGAAGCTCTTAGGCCAGTTTGCCTGGCATATGTAGTCTAAACAAGAGACCCCATCTCAAACAAGGTGGAAGTTGAGGGCTGACACCTGAGATGGTCCTCTGACCTCCACATGCATGTTGTATTACAAACATGCATGTGTGTAAGTGTGTGTGTGTGAGAGAGAGTGCATGCACACGTGCACACATACACACAAACACACACACACACACACACACACACTTTAAAAAAAACTAACTTTATTTAAGTTGATTTTTTTCAGTTAGAAAAATACCATATTAAGAAAGTCAAGATTTCAGCTCTGGGTGGGAAAGTGGAAGGGGTAGAATAGCCTTTGTTTTATAGAGAACTGAGGGAGCTTCATGCTGTTCTCTCACACATGAGAACTGTGCACTGTAATTGACAGTTCACTAAAGGAGAGATCTAGGCATCTGGGATCCAAGTCTGTTCCTAGGTCAGTGATGGAGCACCACAAAAAAAAATGTCCATTAGCCTATCCTTGACTACCATGGTGAATATTGCATAGAAGTGTAGATGTTGTTTGCTAAGGGGGTAGGAGCTGACCTCAGTATTTTTCAGTCTGAAGGGATGGTAGCCTAGAGTTCAATCTTTAATTTTGCAAGATCAAGAAATATCCATGGGCTATAGAGGTGGCTCAGTTGATAAAATGTTTCCTGAGCTAGCATGAGGACTTGAGTTTGATCCTCATCAACCATGTAGACACTAGCCACCTCAGTACAAACCTGTAATCCCAACACTTGTGAGACAGAGTTAGGAAGGTCTTTGGAGTTTGCTAGGCAGCCAGTCTAACCAAATTGGCAAATTTCGGAGTTCAGTGAGAGATCTTGTCTCAGAAAGTAAGGTGGAGAGAGAATGAGAAAGACATTCAGTGTGGATCTCCAGCCTCTTTGCCCACATGTACATACATACATGCAAATACCTCCATACATAAACACATAAACACAAAAGAAATAGTAAAGTCAATAGAGATTCAGAATTGTATAGCAAATCTGAGACTAGCCACCCACACAACTATGTCAGAAGCCATTCATCAGTAGCAGAAAGGAATACGCCTTAAGGGAGTTTTATTGTATATATAAATGCAAGGAAGAGTTCTGAGTGCAAGGTCTACATGGGTATTGGGAACACATTTCTAACCTTTTTAAGTCTATATCTTTCTGTGACATCCTACCACAATCATTTATGTGATGCTACTGCCCATGAATATCAGGTTTGAAGGGTATTGACCCAGCTTCAGGTGGTGCTTTTGTATGTTTGTTCAAAATAACTTTCCCTTCGTCTTTACAAAGGGCTTTCATGCTCCACTTTTTTCCTTCAAAAATTTGTAATATAAATTGTTCGCTTTGAGTGTATGTATTAGTACCCGCCTTGCACTGTATGTATTTTGAGGTCAGAGGACAACTTTCAGGGATCAGTTCTCTGCAGGCCAGATCTCTCCTGTTGTTTCTGCTGCTCTGTGTACCCCAGGGTAGCTGATCCCTGGGCTTCTGAGTGATCCTTCTGTCCCTGTGCCCCATCTCACAGAAGGAATCCTGGAGTTATAGATGTGTGCTACTGTATAGGGCTTTTTGCGTGTCCCATGGATCAAATTCAGATCATCAGGCTTGTGCTAAGAGCACGTTGACTTGCTGAGCCTTCTTCCTTCCTTCCTTTTAATGTTTGATTTCCTCTTAATGGTCGACTTTTTTGCTTATGCTCGCTCCCTGTACGGTAGTGAACCAAATTCCCAGCATCTGGTGTTTTTCATGCCAAAGAAAGCTCAAAGGATCACAAAACACATTCACATTCTCTTATATGTTCTCCAAACCTCAGATGGCTTAAACCTGCTTGAACTTAGAGACTAGGGAGGATTTCCACGCATCCCAAGCCATCACATTGAATTTAACCTTCTAGAAGGTCGTTTTCATGCCTCAGCCAGAAGTTACCAAATGACTGGAGATGAATCATCAGTTTAATCATTTTTTTTTGTATTGCCTGACAAAACTGTGAGGCAAACTTAAAACAGATAACCTACATTTAATGGATAGGGTTTTGGCAACTGGCTTGGATTTTTTTTTCTTAAGCATATTTCAGCCAGGCAGATGAAGAAAGAGATGTGCAAATAAAGAAATCTGTGTCCCCATCTGTGGTTTAAGTTTTTTATTGCCAGCACCACACCATGTGGCTTAAAGATGTGTACAAACCTGGAGTTGACATTTACCAAGACTTATGTACACGACCACTCAGGTTATAGCCAAGTTAGGAAAGCACACCAATTAATAGGATGTGCTGAGAATTGAACACCTGCAAACCACTCTTTTTGGCTGTTGACTTGTGATGGATTTTCATTGTGTATTTGGCATGCCTGTGTACATGGAAAGTGAGAAATCAACCTTAACTGCCATTTCTCAAGTGTTGTCCACCTTGTTTATTTAAAGAGGGTCCCTGACTGTTCTGGAGTCCCCAATTGTGCTAGGCTGGCTGCTCAGCCAATCCTCAGGGTCCTGCACCTCCACAGCACCTAGTTTTCAGTCAAGAGTTTTGTAGATATAGCAGAAGTTTTCATCGTGAAAAGAGAGAGATTTAAGTTTCATGTTTTCTGTTTTCCTGGGATCTCTGGGAACGGTTAAAGAGAGAAAATCATTAGTAATGTAATTCATTTGAATCCACAAGTGACTAGCTCCCTGCATTGAATCATAGCCTAGGCCTCCCTAACCTGAGATCCAAACTCTAACATGCTTCTCAGGCTTTGGAAATGCAGATATCATCCTCAAAAGTTTTAGGTGTAAAGACGGAGGAGACAGCTCAATCTGCAGCGTTCACCTTGTAATCATCATGCCCGGCTGCAGTCTCCAGAACTGATGTTTAAAAAGAAAAGCCAGACATGGTGGCACAGGCTTGTAATCCCAGCTCTGGGGAGACAGAGGTCTCTCTGTCTCTCCCTGGGGCTCACTTGCCAGACAGCTTAGCTATTATTGAACTCTGGGCCAGTAAGAGACCCTGTCTCAAAGCCAGACCAAACCAACCAAACAAAAACAAGGGGGAAGACACCTAAGGAGCAACAGCCAAGGTTGTCCTCTGACAACCTGCACATACAAACACATTCACATCGAGCACGTATATACACGGAGCATGCACACAAATAACATGCATACATATATACACATATCAAAAATGTTCTGATTTTGGAGTATTTCTGATTTTGAATTTTCAGAGAATCACCTAAAAGGTTAAGTGAATATTGAAAACAACTTGGAAGCAGTTTTGGTCCTAAGCTATTTGGGTAAGGGATCTCAGGACGTGGTGACAGGTCACTGATTACAAATCATGTGAGCTAACCTTTAGTTATGTTCAATGTAACATCCCAAGTCTATGCAAAAGGCAATGCCATGAACATCATTTGTTTGAGTTTTGTAAATAATGGTGAGGATACATACTGGCTCCAAATGGACCTCTCAAGAAAATGACCCCTTCACTTTTATACACAAGACAGCTTACAACCAACCATGAGTCCTTTGCTCCCTGTTCATCAGTTACTCCTTAATATTCCTGATGAACTCATTCCCAAGGATATAGCTACCAAAAGATAATTGCTTAAGGTTTCTTCCATGGTTAAGAGCACTCGCTCTCCTTCCAGAGAACCCGGGCTCAATTCCCAGCACCCATGTGACAGTTCACAACTGTCTGTAACTCCAGTTCCAGAGGATCCTACATCATCACACAGACATACACATGGGCTAAGCACCAATACACATAAAGACTAAATCATTTTTTTAAAGAACACATTTTAAAAAAATAAAATAGAGAGGTTGTTTAGTAAAATGTACCTAGCTGCTGCGGAGTCACCCTGGCTTCAAGGATGACAGCTTGGTTTGCTTTGGATGTCCTGACTATATGGTGGTTAAGTGTCTGCAGGAGGCTTCTGTCCCCGCCTGCCTGAGGCTGCTAATGGAGACTTAGTGAACACTGCTACATCATCAGCTCTCTCCCAGACTGATGTATGAAATGAACTCTGATTATGAAAGTCAAACATCCCTTGATTTTTATTTTCTCAAAATCAAAAAAAAAAAAAAAAGCCAAGCAGGTCTGCAAATCTAGTCCTTCCAGTCCCAAACTCTATGGTTTCCTGAGTCTTCAGATTCACCTTGTTTATTTATTTGCATGTATGTTTAGTGTGTGTGTGTGTGTGTGTGTGTGTGTGTGTTGCATGTGCACATCAATGTGGTTTGTGAATGTGTGCATGTGGGTATGTGTGAGCTTGCGTGTGTGGCGACCAGAGGTGACAGTGGATGTCTGCCTCCATTGCCTTCTACCTTATTTTTTGATATAAGGTCTCTCAATGAGCCTGGAGCTCACCAGTTAGTCTAGCTGGCCAGTGAGCCCCAGGGGTCCCCCTGTCTCCACCCTCCCAGCTCTGTACCACCACGCCGAGTTTTTCACCAAGTTCAGATCTTCATGCTAACCTGGCAGGCACTACGGAATGAGGTGTCTCCCCAGCCCCCAAGTGGGGATTTTGTATCTCATACCTGAAGTTGACAGTTGAAGAAACCCCGTGGGAAACATTTCTCAAAACCTTTCCTCCCCACCACCATCCCACACAAGACCTCTGTTGACTGCCCCTGAGCTGCTCTTGACCTTTTCAGTAAGGTCACTTCCTTCACGCCTGAAGTCTGAACCAGGTGAGACTCCTAAACTGGATTACTTTAAAGAGGTCCTTTCAGAAATGCCTGTATCTGGTTCTGAGAAAGGGAAACACATCCATCCCTTTGTAAACCAGACACTCCCAATGTGTTCACTGTGTCCGGAACAGAAGATTCTGAGTCCATTCCTTTGTGAGATTCCTCCACGTCCGGCTGCTGACCAGCCTCAGTGCATCCCAGATGTGCCGAGATGAAGAGTGCCCTCGTGACCAGTGTCCTGAGAAGTGGGATTTTTGGCAAGGAGTCATGTGGTTTTCGTTCTAACCTCAGCTTTGAAATGACTGGACTGCCATGTCCTAAGTGGTCCCGTGACACTTCTGGGGGTTGGTGGTGGTGACAGGTGTGAGAGCTTGCATTTGGAGACCAATAGGAGACAAATGGGGCAGTAGGAATAGGTGAGAGGGTCAGCCAAGGTCAGAGATGTAATTGGTGACCTTGGAGGACTGAAGCCTGCTGGTACATTGAATGACCCAACCCTTGAACTCATTAGCAAGGCACCTTTGGCAGCCACACTCACGAATACAGATATGAACTTGACATCTGTCTAGGGCAAGACTAAACCAACTCATTGGAGATTCCAAGCAGGCTTGGTCCTGTGAACTTTGTTCTGACTATAGCCATTTAATTATTTTATGAGTTCTTATAATTCTCTGAGAGGGGGAAATAACTGGCCTCAGAAGTACAGTATCCAACACTTTTTCAAGTTACATTATTTTTTGTGAACTGCAGGAAACTAATAGTGCTTTAAAGAAACTACAGAAAGATGCATCAGCACTTTCAATACAATCCTGGCTGCCCAAGGTGGATGCATTCAGAAGGAATTTGCTTGAGGGTGAAACTCTGGCATCTGCCTGAGCCCTTATCCACAGCTCATTTCATAGGTTCTTAAAAATGACACCTTCACGTCCTCCACAGTTGGCATCTGGGAATTTTAGAAATTAAAAGGAAAAAGTTGTTAATAGCAAGTGGGTTTTGGGTCTGTCTGCACACATAGTCCTCAGAGAACTTAGGAATTCAAAGAGCCCCATTTACAGATTGTGGTATAGCAGTACTGTGTGCTGATGGGAAAGGAAAAAGGGGACAGACTCCAGAAAATTCCAGTCCTCGGAATGGCGCTTACATCGAGTTCCATCACTCTTTTGTTTGGACCACAAATTTGTTCTCTGTTCTATCATCCACAATGGCTACAAGGTCTTTACTAGAGACCTAGCAGAAAGAGTCAGGCGTAAGGGGTGGGGATCACTGAAAAGAATATTAATAATGTCCCTTTGTTGTGTCTGTGTGTGTGTATGTGTAAGAGCACATATGTGCATAAACATGGGGAGACATGAGTTTGATTTCAGATATGTCCCTCGGTTTCTCTCTATTTATCATCTTTTATTGTGTGTATGAGTGTTTTCCCTGAATGTATGTCTGTGAACCATGTGTGTGGGCCTTGGGCCAATGCATACCAGACAACAGTGTCACATCTCTTGGAACTGGAGGTACAGACAATTGTGAGCTGCCATGTGGGTGATGGGAATTGAACCTGGGTCCTCTGTTAAAGAAGCAAGTGCTCTTAACCACTGAGCTATCTCTCTAGCCCCTATCATTTTTGTTTATGTTTTTTGGGTTTTTTTGTTTTTTTTTTTTTTTTTTTAATAACAAGGTCTCTCACTAAACCTGGAGCTTATCAGTTTGGCTCAGTTGGCTAACCAGCCAGCCTTGGGATCATAAGCACATACTAAGACACCCAGGGTTGGTATATGGAAAAAAGGAATGTGGGAAAGGGAGAGAAAGGGAGGGAGGGACGGACAGACAGACAGCTGGACAGACTCCTGACAATGTCTTCTCATACAGAGAGCTCATCATCTCTCCCAACAATCACAGAGTCTCCTTAATTGGAGAGAAAATGGAAATGGTGAATGTTTTAGTTACTGTTCTAACTAAGGCAACTTCCAGAAGGAAGCATTTCCTAGGGGACTGACTTGCTCACAGTTTCAGAGGGTGAGTCCATCCGTATAACCATCATAGTGGAGACCATGGCAGCAGGCAGGGGGTGGGCATGGTGCTGGAGCAGGAGCTGGGAGTTTACATCCTGATCCACTGGCAGCAAGCAGAGAGAGAGAAAGAGGGAGAGAGAGAGAGAGAGAGAGAGAGAGAGAGAGAGAGAGAAGTCCTGAAGGCAGACTTTTGAAACCTCAGAGCCCACCCCCAGTGACACACCTCCTCCAACATGGCCACACCTCCTAATCCCTAACAGTCCACCAACTGGGAACCAAACATTCAAATAGATGAGCCTATAGGGGCCATTCTCATTCAGACCACCACAGGAAATGATCTGTAAGGAGAGTTGAAAGTAAAGCTGACCAGGTGGAGGCCCTGAAATGAAGGCTAAAATTCTACCCTTTTGATCTTAGGGGGGAAAACGACCTTTCAGAGCTCAGCCATAGGAGTCAGGGCCCCACAGCCCATAGATGGACCAGATCCCTTGGCGTATGGAGGCGGGGGGGGGGGGGGGGGGCACCACATTGAAGATGGGAGCTGTGCTCTGCCCCATTCCAGGTATCCTGTGAAGACAGAAGCCCTTCTTCATGCAGGAACTCTGCTTCTACATTAGCTATTTCGCTCTTGCTGAAATAAACTATCGTTACCAAGACAGCTTGCAGAAGGAAGAGTTTATTTGGTCTCACAGTTCCAGGGAGATAAAAGTCCATCATGGTGACTGTACAGAGCAGCAAGTGATGGGCATGGCAGCAGGAACAGAGAAGCTGAGAGCTCACATCTCAACCGTCAGAGGAGGAAGCAGAAATGGGAATGGGAAATGGGACAAGACAACTAACACTCAAAGCCACCTCCATGTTGTACTTTCTCCAACAAGGCTCCACCTCCGGAGGTTCTGTAACCTTCCAAAATGGCACTACCTACTGAGGACCAAATGTCGGGATGCCTAAGCCTATGGAAGATATTTCTGAGTAAAATCACCACAGCTTCCTAGTATTTCCAAAAAAAGTACTAAAATTTCCAGGTCCTAGAGAATCCACCTTTTTTGTCTTTTTTCCCTCTGTATCAGGAAAGTTTCAGTATGCCAGGTGGTGGTGGCGGCGGCAGTGCACGCCTTTATTCCCAGCACTCGGGAGGCAGAGCCAAGTGGATCTTTGTGAGTTCGAAGCCAGTCTGGGCTACAGAGTGAGTTCCAGGAAAGGCTCCAAAGCTACACAGAGAAGCCCTGTCTTACAAAAACCAAAAAAATGAAAAAGAAAAGAAAAGTTTCAGTTTGGTACTATTTACAGCAAAGACATTTAAGGAGGAGAGCGGGGTGATGGGCATATTGGAGTTTGCTACTAACTGATGATGAAATGGGTTGTATGTGGCACAGATAACGTTGTTTGCCTCTCGGGTCTGTCCTAATGCGTCATCAGCACACTGAGCGTTTGACCCACGTTACCATTTATGATCCCGTCCCTTTTCTACCCTGCAGTATGACAGGTGCCATTCTGAATTCCGGAGATTGGTTAAAGAGCAAATGTTAATACTTGGAGCAGCCTACAACAAGGAACTGGAGCCCACTCTTGTGCAGAGACACCCCCCCAACTCAGTTGGCAGCCATACCACAAGCCACTGTTCCATAAAGCACTGGAGACATGGTAGCTAGTAAAAACAAAGACTATGCCGTAGCTGTTCCTCCCCCTCCATGTCCACACAGTGCTGAGTTGTATCTCTTACCCACTTCTAGACTTGCAAGGCCCCATAAGATAACAAGGATATTTCACTCTGAAATTTTACTGTATGAGCAGAAACTCTACATTACAACCAGATTTTGGAGGCTATGTCATTAGCTTTTATAAACCACATTTCCATCTTAGAAATTAAATAAGAAGTAATTTTTGACAGAAATTTTCTACATAAAGTTTTTCTGAAGATGAGATATATAATTTACTGAATTTGCCGGGCGGTGGTGGTGCACGCCTTTAATCCCAGCTCTCGGGAGGCAGAGACAGGCGGATCTCTGTGAGTTTGAGGCCAGCCTGGGCTACCAAGTGAGTTCCAGGAAAGGCGCAAAGCTACACAGAGAAACCCTGTCTCAAAAAACCAAAAAAAAAAAAAAAATTACTAAATTTGTCATATGTGTGGTAAAAAATCAGCTTAATTTGATTTAGAAAATACTGGGCTGTCTGGAAGGAATGAAAAACCCAAAAGGTGGAACTAGGGAGATGTCTTAGTAAAATGCTTTACCATGCAAGCATGAGGACCTGAGTTTGATCCCCCAGGACCTATAGGAAAAGCCAGAAGTGGAGACAGCTGTAAACCCAAACTGAAGAAGAAGAGCTCACTGACTAGCTAGTCTAGCTGGATGGATGTGCCTCAAGTTCAGTGAGATACCATGGCTCAAAAAGTAAAGTGAAGGGGGCCGGAGAGATGGCTCATCAGTAAAGAGCAAATGCTGTCCCTGCAGAGGGCTCGGCTTTGGCTTCCAGCACCTAGATGGCCCCTTACAACTCCAGTTTCCAGGAATCCATCGCCCTCTTCTGGCCTCCGGGGGTACTGCACTCATGGTAAAAACACTAATACACATAAATTAAAAAATAAGGTGGAACATGATTGAGGAAGACACCAGACATTGACCTCTGGCCTTCACTTACACACACACACACACACACACACACACACACACACACACACACACACACACA